>JAAGWQ010000078.1:0-136977 GCA_013396295.1 Fusarium heterosporum | reverse complement strand
GTTATAATTATATTTCTTATAGCTTTGAAAATACACCTTTACAAGCACCTTTACCTAGCTGTATCAAGGTGCTCTTTGTTCTCATATATGCCGCGATGCCTTCGTGGCCATTCTCCAAGCCAATTCCGCTCATCTTCCATCCCCCTACAGGCATCTCGGCGGGAGACTCTCCCCACGTATTGATCCAAGTTATACCTGCATCGAGTCTTTGAACCACTTCTTGTGCCAGTCCTACGTCGGATGAAACGACACCTGCAGCCAGTCCCATCGGGGTGTCGTTAGCCCGGGAGACTAGCTCCGACAGCCATTCCTGTCGAGGACAACCTTGCGTTTTGTACGGCATGATGCACATCACAGGGCCGAAAATCTCTTCTTTGGCAATTCGCATATCATCGGTGCAATCGGAAAATACTGCAGGGTGTACCCAAAAGCCATCGGGGGTTGGCTGAACCATGCCGCCATCCTTGGACCCATCGAACAGCACTCGAGCTTGGTCGACTGTTCGGCCATGTTGAATATACATCTTGACCTTTTCCTGCTGTGCGACGCTTACCATAGGTCCAAAATTGGTTTTATCGTCTTGGGGCATTCCCATCCGAATCCCCTCTCTGCAGCGTTGAACGATGGCTTGTTCAACCTGCTCTAAAAGGGTGTCTGGGACAAACACTCGGGTGCCGTTTGTGCAAACTTGTCCCGTAGAGAAAAAGTTGGCTACCATAGCAGTATCAGCTGCCTCGTCGACATCGGCATCGGGTAGGATGATGAGTGGACTTTTGCCGCCAAGCTCCATGGTAACGCCCTTCATATCCTTGACTGCCTGGCTTGCGACTTTGCTACCTGTGCTGACTTGGCCGGTGAAGCTAACTTTCGCGATACTACTGTGGGCTACAAGAGGAGCTCCCACGGAAATACCATCGCCGTAAACAACGTTGAAGACACCAGGAGGGACGCCGGCCTCGATGTAGATCTCAGCCAGTGCCTGAGCGTGCAAGGGCGTCACTTCACTAGGCTTGTACACCATACAGTTGCCTGCTGCTAGGCAAGGCGCTGATTTCCATAGAGCGATTTGAATGGGATAGTTCCAGGCGCCGATACCGGCACAAACACCAAGAGGTTCATGTGTAGTGAGAACAAAAGCATCAGGACGAAGCCGGGTGTTCTGGCCAGGAAAGCTGCCAGCAGCCATGTGTGCATAATACTCGAGGACATCGGCACCAGTTGCAACATCAACAGTCGAAGTTTCAGACCAAGGTTTGCCTGTGTCGAGTGTTTCGGTCAGCGCAAGGTCGTCATTGCGCTCGCGCAGGATAGCGGCTGCCTTGAGAAGAATTGCAGCACGTCTCGGCGCAGGTGTCTGAGACCAAGCCAAGAACGCATCTTGAGCAGCTGCGATGGTTTCATTTAGTTGATTTGGGGTAGTGGTGTAAATAGTGGCAAGTGGTTTCGCGTTGCTGGGGTCGACTGATACAAAGGTGTCTGATCGTGACGAAGAGTCGGCTTGAGGACGACCAGAGTGGAAAGTATGGATTTCCGACGAGAAAGTCATTGTAGCTGTCGGAACACGAATATGCATGCAAAAGAAAAACGAGATGTTGTCAATTGAAGTATTCCGGATTGATTGATGGAGAAAATGCTCTGTCACGGGTGGGAATTGGCGACGGTCGATGTAAGTAGGATAATAAATGCTGTGACGATCAAGTTCGAGTACCGTTCGAACAGGATGCCGATGGCCCCACTGTTATCAGATGCCGGGTACCTTCCTCTTCTAGCAAGATACAAACAGCTTGCGTCCAGATTATACTGTGCTTTCACCTTCGTGAAACTGACCAATCAGCTTTTGACAATATTGTCAGCTTGGAAAGGCCTCTGAGATCAACACCCAGAAGCCGAGAGACCAATGGCGATTCTTAATCCTGCTGTCCCGTGTTTGTGACGTGATGAGATCAACAGACTTGAGCAAAGGTTGTGCACATCCAAAGTTACAGTGCCTTTACTTGAGCAGTTCAAAAGTGATGCCAGTACGCTGTGGTCTTTGAACGGGTCTCTACAGTCAGCCCACAAGCCATCAGACCACTTTTTGTTTTGTGATGGAAAAGAATATCAAAGAAACGGGGCAGCCAATGTCGCGCGCAGTATCTTTGGACGCTCAATAAGTGTGCTGAGATGGAAGACAGGGATATTGATAACTTGCAACACCTAACTGAGCCGGGAAGTATGGCGTTGGGGTTACTAAGCTGGTCTCGCCTCACCAATCATCGAGCAGGTTTCAGTACATGTCGCTTAGCCAGCTAGCTATACCCAGCCTCCAATTCGAACAGTGCCGAAAACGCCAAGCCCTGGGAGAGGCTGGTTCGCAACTTTACGTGCCTTGCGAGGGAGTGGAACCCTC
This sequence comes from Fusarium heterosporum, assembly GCA_013396295.1. NCBI lineage: Eukaryota > Fungi > Ascomycota > Sordariomycetes > Hypocreales > Nectriaceae > Fusarium > Fusarium heterosporum. The sequence goes on along the minus strand of JAAGWQ010000078.1, from coordinate 134,588 downwards.
ACGTCATCGTTGTATGGCTACTCATAGTTCACCATACTCCGCTACTCTTGACTTTTAATCTCTAATGATTCAATCGTGAGTTTCCGTTATGATGGCGACTTGATCAGTTCCTTAAGCTTGCTTTTCTCATACATCGATACATGGGATGGGACGAGAGGAAAAAAAAAAAAAACAGACTGGAAAAGAAAAGTGGAGCACGCTGTCTGTTCTTTACCACATGTCAGCAATCGATCTTGGAGATTATCGATCTGATGCCCTGGTACCCCAACCGCGCCTTGCCTAATCAGTATGCTAGCATACACTTCAAACTTGGCAGCATGGGGTTCAATGGTGCAAAACACCGTCCCTGCAGAATGTTAGGACAAAGTCCACCAGGGTGCGATGCAAGCGAATTGAAGGTTCAAGACGCGCGAAGCCAGAACAGGCACTTCCTGCGCATCGGCAACCCTCCTTCTTGACGCGTCGATAATATGGTTTAGAGACACATTACGAAGGCCAATGGACCTGCGTCGCCTTATCGTGTCCTGAAGTCTTGTCACCGACACAGTTCGTCTACTACCAAACAGAGAGGGTGACATCCTGGTTATCGTTGCTTCACTACGGCCGCGCAGCGCACAACGAGTTACAACTATGGGCTGAAGATTATTGCCCACAGCGAACGCTTTGCGATACGTTTGAAGTGCTATAAATCGTATTTGAGTATTGACCATTACGGCTTTGACACTGCTAGACTGACAGTTTCGGAGCCTCCATGCCACCGGATCCGGTCAACGGAGCTCCATCCTTTTATCGCCGCACGGCCCCACCCCGTTAAATACCGAACAGTATTACCAGCAATCGCCGTGTCAACACTCTGTAGGCGGTTACAGCGGCCAAAGGAAGAGTAGGCTACGAGCCATATCGTCGTCAAATAAATATTGAAGCACGCAGATAGGCTACCGGTGACCCCAGGAATTATGCTTTACCTACACTATCCCCCAGCTAGTCGGTCCATCGGCTCATGTGGCGAGGTCCGACAGTTTTGACTTTGCAGTCTTTGCAATCCTAGCTATCTTGCTGCTAAAGCGTGCTCTTTCCCATATCGCCCACTTGGCTAGGAAGATTACAACGTCATGGGGGTGATGGCTCCCTTGCTCAGTTATCTCGACTTCGGTAACACCGAAAAAAGATTCCCGGAGTCGGTGAAGGGCTTTTTTTGCCGTTGGCCTCTCGCCAAAACCCCGCTCGGCTAGGCTCAGTCTATGGTCATCGAGCTTTTCTTCCTGTTTTAGCTCTCGCCGCCGCCGCCGCCTGTATGGTGTTGGTGTTTTGATCCACCCACCAGCCTTGCTGAGAACCTTCGTCGGTCGAACCAATGAGAATCAGTTTTGGTGACCTAGGCGGTACTTCAACAAGCTAAATCAGTACCTCGAGTCAAGGCTGGACACCATGTAACCATGAAGAGTTCACACTGTACGCTCCATCCATCACCCTTCCGTGTGCCGGGACCCACTACGAGCTGATGTCCGTCTATTTCAAAAAGATCTTCATCGTCTCGATGCTCGAGTACAAGAGCTCACTTTCTTCCTGATCTTCAGTCGTTTTGGATTCCTCCTCACACTCTACTGTTGACTTGCTCTTATTCTTCGCGTTGACTGGTCTGAGCATTTTTGCACAGACTCTCACTACACCACAAACGCTACCTTACTCTCTTTACTCCCACTTACTTTCAGTATGACTACCGAAGTCCTTCCCACCTCAGCCAGCTCCGCCTACGACTACATCATTGTAGGAGGCGGTACTGCTGGCTGTGTTTTGGCTTCTCGCCTCTCTGCCTACCTCCCCGAGCGCAAGGTTCTTATGATCGAGGCCGGCCCTTCGGACTTTGGCCTTAATAATGTGCTTAACCTTCGAGAGTGGCTATCGCTTCTCGGTGGTGATCTCGACTACGACTACCCTACGACCGAGCAACCCAATGGCAACAGCCACATTAGACACTCACGTGCCAAGGTCCTTGGAGGATGCTCCTCTCACAATACTCTCATCTCATTCCGCCCCTTCCGCCACGATATGGATCGTTGGGTTGCCAAGGGGTGCAAGGGCTGGGACTTTGAGACTGTTATGCGCAACGTCGACAACCTGCGCAACCAACTGAACCCTGTCCACCCTCGTCATCGTAATCAGCTGACCAAGGACTGGGTTAAGGCCTGCTCTCAGGCTATGGATATCCCCATCATCCATGACTTCAACCACGAGATTTCCGAGAAGGGTCAATTGACCCAAGGCGCTGGTTTCTTTTCTGTCTCTTACAACCCCGACACCGGTCATCGCAGCAGTGCTTCCGTTGCTTACATCCACCCCATTCTCCGCGGCGATGAGCGACGACCCAACTTAACAGTGCTCACTGAGGCCCACGTCTCGAAGGTCATCGTCGAGAACGATATCGCTACTGGAATTAAGGTCACCCTCAAGTCTGGCGAGAAGCATACTCTCCATGCACGCAAAGAGACCATTCTGGCCGCTGGTGCAGTTGACACACCCCGTCTCCTTCTCCACTCTGGTATCGGCCCCAAGGCCCAGCTCGAGGATCTCAAGATTCCTGTTGTCAAGGACATCCCCGGTGTTGGCGAGAACCTGCTGGACCATCCCGAAACTATCATCATGTGGGAGCTCAACAAGGCTGTCCCTGCCAACCAGACCACCATGGACTCAGACGCTGGTGTTTTCCTCCGACGTGAGCCCACAAATGCTGCCGGTAACGACGGTGATGCCGCCGACATCATGATGCATTGCTACCAAATTCCTTTCCACCTCAACACGGAACGACTGGGATATCCCATCATCAAGGATGGTTACGCCTTCTGCATGACTCCCAACATCCCTCGTCCCCGCTCTCGCGGCCGCATTTACTTGACTTCGGCCGACCCCAGCGTCAAGCCTGCCCTTGACTTCCGATACTTTACTGATCCCGAGGGTTATGATGCCGCTACTCTTGTCCATGGCATCAAGGCTGCTCGCAAGATCGCTGAGCAGAGTCCCTTCAAGGACTGGTTAAAGCAGGAGGTTGCTCCTGGTCCCAAGGTTCAAACCGATGAGGATATCAGCGAGTACGCTCGACGTGTTGCTCACACTGTTTACCACCCTGCTGGCACCACCAAGATGGGTGATGTTGAGCAAGATGAGATGGCCGTTGTCAACCCAGAGCTCAAGGTCCGTGGCATCAGCAAGCTCCGTATTGTCGACGCTGGTATCTTCCCCGAGATGCCCACCATTAACCCCATGGTTACTGTGCTCGCTGTGGGTGAGCGAGCTGCCGAGCTCATTGCTGCCGAGGATGGCTACAAGCCCAAGCACTCTAGACTGTAAACAGTGTTGAGGACGATTTCTTAGCATCTGCGAGTCGCTTATTCCGACTGAGTAATTGTTATGGATACCTGTATGATTAGATGAATAGCGTTTGATTACATTATCGCAGTGAGTATACCATAGAAAGTAAAAACAGTTGATTCTCAAATTCATGAATAATCTCTTCTCGGGACCTACGTGGCCGACTTGCCGTGAAACAAACACTATCAAAGCTCGTATCGGTTCGTATTCACCCGACACGGGCAGGCGGGTCACGCGCCCAGCTGCGTGGTTGATGGTCAGTAAAACGGGTATCGCGGGCCGACGACTTTCCACCACTTATAGGCCCCCACCGGGTCAATAGGTTGAACAAAGCCCTTGGAAGATATGGAGGGGGTTCAAGAGGCGAGAAAGAACAATAAGGGTTAGCCATTATGAAATAAAAGCAGTTCGCGGATCACGCAGCACCAATCGGGATTTCCGACTCGATTCTCGATGTAATGCATTCTTTCCGAGTGCGTTTTTGAAGGCCGGGGGGTTGATAAGGTTAACTGGTGAATTGGGGTGCCGAGATGCCACACAGCCGATATGGCAGATAGTTGATAGAGATGATATTTACGTCGTGCGTTATTTGCAAGCAACAGCCTATTGAGTCTTGGACGAGCAGACATCAATTTCTTGCGCACATGGTTCTGTTACGTGACTTTCGCGGCGGGAATGCTTTTATGATGACGGGTTATGGGCCGCAGACCCGTGTAGGCATCAGCTTCTCCAAAAGGAAAAGTGTGGGGTATTGCCGGGGTTTCGGGACGGAAGGGGCAACGCGAAGTGGGTGGTTCGACGGATGGCAGGGCCGAAATGTGCTCGGAGACCCATTCATCGCGGCCGGTACGCCGTTGTGCAGGGCCCCACGGTCTTAGACCCTCTACTCCTCCATGGGGTTATCGACAGAGTGTCTTCCGGGGCGACAGAAGAGATAGTTTGTTAGAGCCCCGGTCCGGCCAGCCGATCAAAAGAGGTCTCGATCAGTAGGGCCCAGCTGGGTCTTCTTTTTGAGTGAGGGTTTATAGAAGAAGCTCTGCAAACTAGACAAGAACACCTATTTTATTTGCTCTACTTCGCTCTGCTTTACCCGATTATCTACGACTTGATGAAAGAACCGATTTAAGTCACTACCCGCGTACATATGGCAGAGATATCTAGACAGCGAAGTGTTCTTATCGTCTTTTCGAACTATTAAACAAATCGAAGCATAGGCGATCCATTTCATTGTCATAGAACCGCATTTTGAACCTGCTACCAATATTTACACTTTGAAGCATTCAACAACGCTACACAAGAGAATGGCTACACCAACGGTCGACCTGCCGCCCCCGCGAGACGAAGAGGTTGCCGCGCCTTTGCTAGATCATGCTCAAGGCCTAGCTTCTGCGATTGGAGTAGCGGCCGTGGCGGCTGTGGCAGTAGGAGATGGTCTTACACATGGGCTTGGGAGAACTGCATACGGAAATCCATACGATGTCCAATTGTCGCATGAAGAGGGTCAATTCTACGGGGTAGTGCCAAAGGATGCACGCGAAGCAAACCAACAGAAGAGCCTGAGGGAAGCCCAGCAGAAGTGGGATGCTGCAACAGTGGGAGCGGTAACAAGGGTCGAAACCGTTATAGCGGCAGAAGGTGGAGGAGAAGCAGAAGGAGGAGAAGGAGGGCCAGAAGGGGTGCCCATACACTTGCCTAGAAAAGGCGCTGATGTGGCAGGTGAACATGTCAGAGTTGCTCTTGCCCGCTCCCGCTTCGGTCGTCCAAACCCTTCCGGCACAGGCTCAATGTCAGGCGCATCCCCATACATCAACACCACCCCTCCTTCCACACTTGCTGCGCATAACAACAACTTCAACTTCACACAAACCGGCCGCGTTACAAAAGCTCGCCATCGAGCCACCCTTTCAGCACCGATTGCAGCATCGCTTGTCAACGCTGCTGTCACAGAAAGTGCAAGATTGTCCTACGAAGCTAAACTTACGGCCGCATTAGCTGCGAGTATGCCCGGAACAATGGCCAATGGCCGCTCAAGCAGCACAACTACAGCAATGCCTTCACTAAAATCCAACACCCTGCCGTCGTTGTCACAAAAACCAAAAGTCAACGGATCCACGCCCAATATTACCACGTCTTCTATAGACAAAGATCAACCAGTAATCTCTTTTTGGGGCCCTGAGCCAATCGCCCTACCTTCCCGCTTTGCGCGCATCAAGCGCAACCTCATCCGCGGCCACGAAGCTGAGCTTGAGGCTAGTTGGGCCCGACTTATCGCTGCACTACAGAAAGAGGTCGGTCAAATAGAGGATCTCGGCGCCCACTTGATCCCTTCAATCGAATTTGGCGACCTTGATGATTCTGTTCAAACTGGTCGCTTTGGTCATGATCTGAAGCGGTACGGCGTTGGCGTCATTCGTAAGGTAGTTCCAAGGGCAGATACTGATACAGCCGTTCGCGAGACGGTTGACTATCTTGACAGCAAGCACCACATAAAAGCATTACAACATGACCCGGCTTGTTTCGACTTCTTTTGGACTCCGGCTCAGGTTCGATCAAGAGCTCATCCCAATGTTCTCAGCGCTCAACGTTTTATGATGAGCTTATGGGAGACCAACCAAGACGATCAGCTTGTTACCCGACTTCCGATCACCTACGTCGATCGCATACGTGTACACGGAAATAGAGAGAACCAGTCTAGCAACTTGAACGTACCGCCGCTCGAGCCCCCCCAATCAGCCGACGACTGGATTCAAGCTCTGCAGTCATCCGCAGGCATTACAGCCCAAGTTGATAACGGCTCCCTTGAGCGCTGGGAGCCCGACGGCTACCAGCACGCAGGCACATATAACCATATCTTTCATGGAAAGTGGGAAGATTATGATCCATGGAAATGTACAAGTCGAACTTCTGTGACGACGGACCTTTATAATGGTTACGGTGCATGCACCATCTTCCGCATGTTCCAGGGCATCTTAGCGCTCTCAACCGTGGAACCAGGCATGGTTCGCCTTTTGCCTTCACCCAAGCTTGCAACAGCTTATTATCTCCTTCGACCGTTTTTCACAACAAAGACTCCTCCGCCAGAGAACCGTACCGGGCCTGAGTGGGAAGCCTATCTCGCGCCTGATAATTGGAAGCTGCAAACGGAACCTGATTCCATCATCCACGGAGCTGTTCCTGGGCATGCCCAGAGAATTACCGAAACATGGCATCCCCACCTGCACCTAAGGAACAGCATGATTACACTGCCAACACTACAACCTGGCGACTACATATTCTGGCATCCTGACCTCCCATACTACCTTTCGAGCAATAATTATGGTCTCAAAACACCCAGCGGTAGTAATAGCGAGGTCAGCATGCTCGTGTACATTCCTGCAGCGCCACTTACTCAAACAAATGCACTTTATCTGGCACGACAGAGGAAAGCATTCCAACGTGGTCACCCAGGCCCCGACTTTGATTCGACTGGCAGGGGAATAATTGAGGAGGATGCTGAAACACGGCCTGGCGAAAAAGAAATCGCGGAAGTTGGTGGACCAGCTTCATTACAGGCCATGGGTCTCGCCCCATGGGAGGTCGCAGGCACCCGCTCTGGTACGCCCCCTTCCGATAAGTCTAAGTCCAAGACCGGGGAGGACGTTGATATGGACGGCGATGGCGATACAAAAAGCCTTACCAGTGCGTCCTCGATTTCTCGAGCTGAGGCCGAGGTCGTACGTCTAGCCAACATCATCCTCTTCCCTGACAGATCAATGTTGGGCTATTCGGTGTAAGTGGCTGGGGATATTGCGAACGAATTATAGTTCGCCATGCTCCTGAAATTCACCATATTATATTTTACGCCATTATTTATGATCTCTCATAGCATTTCATTAGGCGTGTGCTGAACATGCGGTTAAGAAGACCGAGTCTGAGATCGATAAGAAGGAATGCATTGCGACGGGGTTGAGGAGTTCCTCTGGCGATTGAAATTAGACAGAAATCATGAAAATTTACCAACATACACCAATCCATATATTTCTCCTACCTATATATATAATAAGTTCATTTGAGCACACTTGAATGCTAGAGGCTAAACCAATGCCATCGCTCTTATCTGAGAGCTAATCATACAGCACTTTCCTTCAAAATGTCGCCGATATTGGAGGCTATCAAGACCGCCTGATCATGCGATATTTGCTGCCGTGAGCCGAAAATGCCAATACCGAGCTGTCCTTCACCAACAGAAGCTTCAACGTCGATAGCCAACTATGATAACCAATATTAGCGACCGTTGCCGGAACCCATGCGCTAATAACTTACCGGCATGTCGTCCTTTGTGATATTTCCATGTAGGGCCTTGTAGTGGTGAGGCAGTGCCCGATCATTGTCAGTGCCGTCAAAATCGGTTTCGCCTAGTAGAGTGATTGGACCCAGAGGTGGATCCGAGTAGTTGGGAAGACTCAGGAAATTCACAAATGAGGAGATATGTTTACCAGTCCATTGAGAAATCTCCCAAAGGCTGACATTCGATCTTCCTTTGGATGTGATCTGGTGAATATCCTTCTGAATATCTTTTGCGATAACAAGCAAAGTGCGATTCGCGGGTGAGTGCACTCTGATGGGAATCAGGTTTAGAGTAGGGTAGGTGCGAGGAAGACCCTCATCGGCGGCAGCTCGATTGGCAAGATATATACCAAACACAACTGAGTCAACAGGTGATCTATCTTTTTGTGCAAAGAGCACCTTAGCATAGGCTGCTAGGAACAAAGATTGGATAGAGACGCCAGAGTGTGTAGCAAGGGCTTGAATGGGGCTGACATCTGTAACTATTGATTTGTCGAAGTAAGAAGTTCGCTCCCCAACATCGGCGTGCGACCCGACGAAGCTGGGGATGAAACAGGAATCTTTCAAGTAACCAGTCCAAAAGTCACGCCTACTCTCGAGTGCTGAGACTGCTGTGTGGCCCATAGTAAATCGCTTCCAATGTGAAAGCCCTTCATCATTGGCATTGGCGACATCATCCAGTAACTGAGAGAATCGCTGCAATAGAGCTGGTAGGCTGACTCCATCATAGAGAGCGTGGTGCAACCTGAGGCGCAGAAGCCAGTATTGTCCCTCTTGTTGCGTAATACTTGCCGCGACTAGTGGCTGTGTATGATTCTTGGACTGATATTCTGATTGATCCTCTGATTGGGGCTTTGATAAAGGAATTCGGTGGTGTTTGAGAATGACTTGTATAAATGGAACAGTCTCGGATTGAGTTGCAATGAAACATGTGCGTAAGATAGGTGTTTCTGACACTAACCTATCCCAAGACTCCTGGATATGTCTTATACCGGCCGGTGCCTTGACTCGGCACGGGAATTCTGGGAAGAATACAGATCCATTTGCCTTCTGCCATGCATTCAACATATAAGCTTGCATTGGAATCGCTGGAAGGACTGTTGCATTCTCCTTCGTAATGCTATGTGTGTTTAGCAATTCTTCCACTCTAATGTCTTCCGGAGGTACCCAGTCTTCAACAGGATGCGACACTTTTAGAGGAGGGCTGGCTTCCTCTTTGGCTCGCTGGGCCATTTTCGATATGCTTGAGGATCTGACAAGATCTTGTGGCCGGAGATTGATACCCATCCGTCGCAGATGTGACGACACTTTGATGGCGCTGATGGAGTCGAGACCGAGATGATACAGATTGTCGGATACTTTGATGGAGGCGATTGGAATACCAGATACATGATGAAGGACATCTCGGATTCCCGCTTCGACAGTAGTCCAATCCCTCTCATCCTCTAGGATTGACTCTGTAGCGGCACTGGGCTCAGAGTCTGCAGCATTATCATGAACCACTGCACTCATACCACAAATAGACACCCCGGTTGCTTCAAAAGACAATAGCTCGGGGTTGTCAGGCCGTGTCAGAAAGCTCATGACACGATCCAATGTGCCGAGGATATTTGCAGGAGACTCGTCCCAGTTACACTGGGGTTGAAAGGCAAGCCTCCAAACCAGAGTGTTGGATATCGTCTCTGCCTCCACACAAAGGGGATACTCGGTGGATGATGAGCCTTGCACCGAAGTGAGTAGAGTACGTTCAGGTAAATCTCCTGCCGTTGGCGACTTCTGAAGTATAAACAAGGTGTTGAACAAGCCTTGCGCGCCAACTTTAGTCGCCGCCTGCGCTTTGCGAAGTGGATAATGCTGGAAATCTCGAATGTCGTTCATATTCCCTTCAAGATACCGAAGGAATTCAGAGACTGAACCGTGCAGGATACATCGCAGAGCAACTGTGTTCATAGTAGGGAATACGAGACTGTCAGCTCCGTCAAAATCTCTTCCCGACATTACGGTGCCAAATACCACATCGAGAGTTTTCAGTTCGCATGCTAACGCGATAGCCCAACAAGCTTGACATAGGGACTGTAGAGTAATGGAAAGTCTTTTGCAGGTCGCTTCGATTTGCGAGAGCCTGACCATTGACTCAGACTCATGCCTTTGCAGTTGTTTGCCGATTGCAGATAACTGTATTTCGCTGATGGGAACGAGTGAGGGTGACGCACCCGCAAGATACTGCACCCAGAAGTTCTGGGCATTCACGTTGGCCGAGTTCACGACTCGAGTGATGAAAGGCTCTACCGAAGGACGACTGATTGGCCTTCTTTCCAAGATTGAATGTAGATCTCGGAAGAGTAAGCTTAAGGACCATCCGTCATACAGGGCATGGGCCATTGATAGCACCATATATCGTTGTGGGCCCATATTCACCAGCCTAAGTTGGAACAGATACTTTTCACCTTGCCCGCTCCGAGCCTTTGTATCTGCTGCAGCAGTTATATGGCGCAATTCACTGAAATCTTCAATTGTTGTGGCTTTGAAGTCAATGTCCACAGTCTTCGACACAACTTGGCAGTATGTAATGTCGAACTCGTCACTATCGACCTGAAAGAAGCCTGTCCTCAGGATTGGCGTACACTTGACAAGCTCGCTCCAGGCTCTGATAAGCTCTGTAGTGTCAACTTCATCCGCCACTCGAAGGATATCGTGATTGAAATAGGACTCGAAATCAGACTGGACCATTCCGGCCACCATTGATTCTTGAATATGGGTTGATGGAAGCACAGTTTCCACATCATTCATGTCCGCACCAGAGTCCCTAAGGTGCTCGTACAGCTTGTTTCTAGCATGTATCGTCGTGATACTCTCTGCAACATCAGGCGACTTGACAATAACGTCGTCCACCTCAACAACCATGTTGGCGATCGTCTGGTGGCGCATAATCTGTGAAGGTGCAAGATGTATGCCGCACTTCTTGAGCTTAGCTGAGAGCTTGATCACGTCAATGCTATCAAGGCCAAGTTCCAATACTGAAACTTCTTCGTGAACATCTGATGGGGTGATATCGGCCAGAATAGCGATTTCGTTCCGAATCAGTTGAGCTTCTTTGCTCCATTTGAAGTCATTGCGATTATGCATCAATTCAGGCTCAATGTAAGACTGATCGTCGCATGTCTCGATGCAATCAGGCACAGGCATTTCACTCTCTGGTGAGTGGGCAGCCAAGTCTGCACAGCGCTCAAATTCATCAATGATACCACTCAAGGCCATAGGGGATGCCACGTTTCCTTGTATGACAACAGTCAGTCGAAGTTTTCCTGACCGTGTGTAGATAGCTTCAAATGCAAGAGGGTAGTCGGGAGCAGCGTAGCTGTCTGTAACCTCGAAGGGCAAATCTCCGGAGTCAATGTCGGCCGCCTCAATCTGGTAAGTGAAGAGATTGTCGAATAAGGCCTTGCCATTTGAGCACCATTTCTGGATGTCCTTGAGGGGGACGTGTTGAAAGCCGAGCACTGATGTATTGAATTCATGGCATCGGCGAACGAAGGATGTCCAACTCTCTTTTTCGACTGTTCGGCAGTAAAAGGGGACGGTATTGAAAAGAGGGCCAATAGTGTTCTCGATGCCAGGTAGGTCGATTGCTCTTCCAGATACAACGACACCCATAGCAGGATAGCCTTGAACAAACCTTTGTAACACAGAGGCCCATAGAGACATGACAACGGCCTGTAGTGTGACGTTCTGGGAAGAACGGATCATTTCTAGGCTTGTGACAGATATCTCACGACCTACAACGATGCCTGACTCCGTCCCGCCATCTGCGATCTGTTTGATTGGGGCAGGGGACCAACCCTTCAGATGTTCTTCCCAGAAATTACGGCAGCTTTCGTGTCTAGCCAAAGGACCATGGCTGAGAGCTTCAAAGAATGATGGTGCACTGAGTGACTGGGAGCCCTTGTAACTTGCGGCGATGCGATCCATCATGATATCAAAGCTGTTGCCATCGTATAATGCATGGAAAATATGAAGAACAAGCAGCTTGGATGTGGGCGTTTCGATATAAACCAGCAATAAAGGCTGGCTGAAAGAAGACGCATTCCGCTGTATCCAGGCCTCCTTTTGCCTTGCAATATATTCTTCCGCGGCTTTACCTGTGGAGAGAGTCTGTGATGTCCAGGGTAAGGAAGGGTTCCGTAAAGCAACTTGCAAGAAACCATCTGCGGTCGGTACAAAGACGCTCCTCAGGATGCTTTCTGATGATATCATATCACTCCACACTTGTTGCAGTTTTGTCACCGACGTGTCTTGATGAAGCTTCAATTCAAAAGTATTGAAGTAAGTGCCAGGTTGACTGGCAGTCAATGATCGCGAAATCATACCTTCTTGCAACGGCGAGCATGGCACCACATACTCCACATCAGCTGGGTTAACATCAAGTGTGCGACAAACCATGCCACGATGACGGTGGTCGTATGCCTGAATGGATTGCTTGACTTCTTTAACGAGCCGTTCTTGATGGGATGAGGTGGCTTTTGCTAGAAAGTTTGCAAGGTCGCCGATAACGGGATTCCTAAGCAAAGCGGTAGGAGAGGCTGCTACCAGGCCGCGTGATTTGAGAAGCGAGGAGAGTCTGAGAGCTGTGATTGAGTCCACACCGACATCAAATATGCTTGTCGATGATGAGATTTCACTTCGATGATCGATGCTGAACAGAGAAATGACGTCAAGTAATCTAGACATGATCTTTTGGGCTCCCTGTGAAACGGGGGCTGTTGAGATCTTTGAGAGTTCCATGAGCTTTTCAGGTGCCAGTTCGCCGAAGAGCCTCTTCAAATCTTTAATCTCGGCCTTATTGTTAGAAGACAGCGGGATAAAGGGAAGAAGCAGAATGTATGTCGGTACCATGTAGCCTGGCAATTTGGCACGGCAGGCATCTTTCGCTCGAGCAGTCAGGCCCTCTTGGTCCGGAATGATTTGAAGGTGTTCTTCATCCAGGTGTCGACCAACAACAAATGTAACCAAAACATCCTTTCCACTGGTTCCATGCCGCGCCACAATAGTAGCAGCGTCTTGGATCTCAGTGATGTCAGTCCGTATGACATGATTAATCTCGGCAATCTCGAGTCGCTGGCCACGCAGCTTGACTTGATCATCAGCCCGACCTAGGAAGTCGAAGCAGCCATCGTGTAGCACTCGGACAAGATCCCCAGTCCTATAAACCCTCTCTTTGAACTCTGTGAGAGTGGGAAACTTTTCTTCTGTGAGCTCAGGTCGGTTCAGGTAGCCTTTGCCGACCAGCTGACCGGACACGCAAAGCTCGCCAACACCACCTCGGAGAACCGGTTTGTTCGTGTTTTGTCTGAACACAAATGAACCGACGTTGGGGAACTGCTTTCCAATGTTACTTGGGCGGCCATTGGTTGGTACACGCTGAAACATAGTGACACCAATAGTTGCCTCGGTCGGGCCATAGGCATTGTAAATAACAGCTTTTGGTCCCCAGACATCTAGAATCTCCTGCTTGAGCTGCTCGCCACCAGTAATAAAGACACCACGGCAGAGACTGGGAACCTCATCGGGGTGTGTCAGCCGTGCCAAACTCGGTGTTAGGTCAATATGTGTAATTTCAAGCCTGTTGATTGATGCCGTCAAATCATCTAGAATGAGATCTTTCGGGGCGGCAACAACAGCCATGCCAACAGACCAGCTCCAGTACTGTTCGAGTACGGAGACATCGAAATGTAGGGCTGCGAACTGAAGCCAGCGCGACCTTTCATCCCAGTGGCCTCTGAAAAGGTCCTGGAAGGCCATCATTGCTTGTACAGCGTTGTCGTGAGTGATCTCGCAGCCTTTAGGTGTCCCTGTGGTACCGGATGTATAAAGGCAATAGCAGGTTGCAGATGATGAGACAGTTGGTCGAAATAAGAGGCATTCTTCACTCAAAACATTCAAGGCCTCCATGGTCACTTCGAAAATGGATGTGTTTGGCTCGAAGTCGAGAGTGTCGGAACACTTTGTGAGGAGGCACGGTGACTGAGAATCGTCAATGATGAATTCTTTCCTTGCCTTTGGTGCAGACGGATCGAGAGCGACAAATGAGCAGCCAGCTTTGAGGACACCCAAAATGGAGAAATATGCCTCGGGGCATTTGTCGAAATGAATTGCAACAATGCTACCAGGAGTGATCTTTCCGTAGAGCATATTGGCAACTTTATTTCCCATGCCATTGAGTTGTTGGTAGCTCCATTGTTGCTTGACGGCAATATCGCCATTGAAGGCTGATACAAACTCGAGAGCCAGTTTGTTCGGGCAGAGAGCTGCTCCTCGCTCAACAAACTGATGTAGCAACTCCACAGGTGCCTCAAGCACGGGTTTAGATGCAGGGAGCACAGAATAAAGGTCCAACGAGCCCTGCATGGCATCATCCTCATTGCCATCAGCATTGCATACGATGTGACTCAGCGAAGCATCGAATTGCCTCATAAGAAGTTGTGCTTGCTCGCGAGGAAGGACATCGCTATAATAGGTTATACATAAACGGACCTGATCCATCTCTACTGGTTCTATTTCCAGTGAGACGGGATACTCAACCTTCGCTTCATCTTGAACCAGTTTCCATGTCGTGGATGAAGACTGGGTGTTTGGCATTTTCTGGTAGGCAATAAGCGTATCGAATATAGGACCAGCTGAATGGCCTAGCCATCTCTGTACCTGACTCAGCGGTGAAAACTGATGCTTGTGAAGGTGCTGGTTGTATTCCATCATGTAGTTGACCAAATCGATGTTGGACGGCACATTATTTGCCACAATGGGGATGGTGTTTAGACATGGGAATGCCGCATCTTTTGTCTCATCCGCAGTTCTTCCAGAGAGCGCAACACCAAATACCACTGAGCTCTCGCCCACATATGAGGCCAGGACCCGGGCCCACGCTGCTTGGATGGCTGCTTGAATTGTTACGTTGGAGGCCTGGGTCGCTGTTCTGAGTCTAGAAAACGACAATGATGTGGTAGTTGTATCAGTCCACACCTGCCGTTCTCTGACTCGTAATGGTGTCATGATAGGAAATTTGTTGACAGTGGTGCTGCTGGCTTTGGCCTCCCAAAACGCTTTTTCAGAAGATTTGTTGTTCAGTGAGTTGTCCATAATGGTAGACAAGGCGGGCTCAATACTCAGATCTCGAGATGGTCTTTCACCACGAAGAGATTGTGAAAGTTCTACAAGCATCATGTGGAGTGATGATGCATCATAAAGAGCATGATGAACGATGATATCCATGGTGATACCATGGGAGGTCCGCGCTAGAATTACAGTCCACGGGGGTTGATGAAGTGAAGAAATGATCTTCCCACTGACATCTGCTTTCAACTGCAAGAGGTCAACTATCTCCTCGCTATTGATATTCATAGTCTTCAGAGGTATTTCTATTGATCTTGGAGCATGTCTGACCATGGCAAACGACGTATCAGGGTGCTGGACAGGTACGAAGCCAGTCCTCAGCATTGGGTGCCGTTCAACGAGTAAATGCCAGGCCTTTGTGAGGTTCTCGAATGACACATCCTCTGTGGTCATATACCTCACCGCATTGAGATAGTTATCGCCTCCAGATCGTATGAAGGATGCCAGCATAGCTGACTGGACAGGTGTACAGGGCAGTATGGCCTCGACGTTGGCCGATACAGGTATCTGACCGGTAATCTCTGTATTGACATGGCGTGAGAACTGCTCGAGGTCGTATCTCTTGGCGTCTTCAATGTGAGTCTTCAAAGATTTTTCCAGCAGCTTTGCGGCTATCTTGGAACAACTCGGGCACTCAATCACATCGGAGGCCGATATGATGAAGCCGCGCTGGCGAAGAATAGATGCCACCTGGACAGCATTGATACTGTCAAGACCTAGTTGAAAGATTGTGGTATGTCGACGGATCTGCTCGTCAGGCTGCTCAGAAAGTGTGGCCAGAACACTTCGGACTTCCAATTCGAGCTCAGTCCACTGTTCCTTTTTACTAAGCGACGATGAGGCATTGTCATCTCTCTCGTGTCTAGGTTCAAGTTGTTCCAATGTAGAACGCAGAGTGACAGGGAGATCGTCCTGGTTTCTTGAACTGGCATGAGGGGCTGTCAGGATGGCTCGAAGTGTAATCTTGAAAACATCAGACATAGCAGTGGCAACTTCCTCCGTCACGATACTCATGTCCCGATGGACGTTGATAACAAGGGAGTTCAGTCCAGGGCAGGGGATTATTTCGCATACTAGAGGGATATCCATGTCTCCGGAATCCCCTTCGAGCGTCCATACACTTTTGTCTATATCCTGCAATGGCGTCTGCAGGAGTAGGAGTGTGTCAAATACATGCTTACCAGTACGGTTAATGCTTCGCTGGATAAACCGTAACGGAGTAAACTGATAGGCGATTAGCTCTGCGTTAAGCTTTTGGAAGTGCTTGACCATGTCGAGGTTGCTCGACGTTAGTGGGAAGTCTACTCGGAGAGGAATTGTATTGAAGCAGGGTGCCACGAGCCTGTCAAGGCCTTCGATATCAAGCGTACGGCCGCTTACAACATTTCCAAAACACACATCAGAACGTCGATATGCCATTGTAAGAGCTGTAGCCCAACTCGCTTGACAAACTGACAGTAGAGTTATCCCGAGACTACGAACACGAGCTTGTATATCGGCAAGTGGCAGGTCCATAGATGTAGTACAAGTACTTTGATCCACTCCGCTCGCGGTTGTCTGCGTAAAGATCGCGGACGATACATAGCCTTGGAAGTGCTGTTGCCAAAATTGTTCTGTATCACTGGGCAGACTAGTGGATATTCTCAGGAACTCAGTATATGACACGGGTGGAGGGAGCTCCTTCCCAGTGGCAAGGGCTTCCACCTCTTTGAGAAGCCGTTCCATTGCTACACCATCGTAGAGCGCATGGTGGCAGATGAAGGATAGAAACTCGGACCCTCGGTAGCGCAACAACGCCAGAGAAACTGGCGGGGTCATTGAGTCAACAGGGTCCGGGAGAGTCCTGAGATGCTCTTCAATTGTCCCATCAAAAGAAAGTTCATTGATATCGAATGCATGCCAAGGAATATCCCAGTCGTTGAGCACGATCTGGGCAATAGCTTGTCGGGAGTCTGTAGTGGTAGCGAAGCATGTCCGCAGGATGTCATGCCTATTAGACATTGCCTTCCAGTATGATTTCATTGCTTGAGACGTAGTCGCCAACCGAAGGAGAACCTTGTTGTAATATCCTTTTTGACCGCGAGAAAGCATTGCTTCCTGCAAGGGCGTACAAGGTAATATCGCTTTGATAGCCTTGGACTCATTCTTGAACACTTCTTCCACCGACTCCAAAAAGGAAGCTGGAAAGAACTGCCGAATGCTGTTAACGGACGAACTCTCTTGATTTGTGATTTTTCCTTCCACACACTGGGATAATTGCGCAACCGTTGGGTTGCGTAGAATGTCAGACACTGCAACTCGGCTTCCCAGCTTCGAGCTGAGGGCGCGTGCAAGGTCGATCGCAGAGATAGAGTCTATGCCGAGAAGGGCAAATGACGTCCAACGACCGAAATCCTCTTGGGGCACCTTGACAGACTCGGAAATTGCTTCCGCAATCGCCCTTTCCATTTCACTCCAATCGCCGTCATCTTGAGCATTAAATGACATCTTTGAAGCAGCTTCGAGATAATCTTGCTTCAGAGTGGCGAAGCATGCAGATAGCCGGCGTTTGTCTATCTTTCCGCTTGAGGTCATTGGTACTGAAGAGATTGGAATTAGGTAAGATGGCACCATGTACCCAGGTAAACGTGATTGTAGGTTTGCGATGAGCGATTGTTGCTTTTCATTGTCGATATCCAACACCCGAAAGTCGGTAGAATTGGAGTGGGGGACGTAGAAGAGGGCCAGCTGATTTGAGGAGGCTATGTCACGCTTTACCAACAACGTGGTAGCGGAGGTCGCCTGGCCAGTCATTGTCACAATGCTGTTGATCTCGCCTGTTTCGATTCGTTGTCCTCTCAACTTCACCTGATCGTCAATTCGGCCTAGAATGATAAGCGAGCCATCTGGAAGCATACGTCCCATGTCTCCAGATCTGTAGAGTCTTCCATACTGAGGGTGTTGGATGAACTTTCTTGCTGTAAGCTCTGGCATGTTCAGGTAGCCCTGCGCAATTTGTTCTCCTCCAAACCAAAACTCTCCGACCCAGTTGAGAGGTACAACGTCGAGGCTCTCGGGAGAAAGAACCACGACGGAAGTATTGGGAAACACATGCCCAAGATGTTCAATGTGATCTCCGGTTGTCATTTTCTTAACTGTGCAGATATTTGTGGTCTCAGAGGGTCCATAACCCTGCCAAAGCTGTTGGTGCCATTTATCGTGCACTGCTTGTGTCATTGGTTCGCCGGCAGTCACAAGAAACTCTACCCCTGGTGTATTGCATGGGCTGACGAGGGCAGCTACAGTCGGTGTCAGACTGAGGTGAGTGATTTCAAGATCGCGTATGGAGCGTTCGATGTCCTCCAGAATTGTGTCGTTTGTACCAACGCATAAACACATGCCGGCGTACCATGTATAGAATATCTCGAATACTGATACATCGAATGCTTGAGAACATGCTTGTAGAAGACGACCCTGTGAACTGGCTGGTTTAGGGTACACTGTTTCGAGATGTACAATATTTGCGGCAATATTCTGTTGCTGAACCGCGACACCTTTGGGTGTTCCTGTCGTACCAGACGTATAGATAACATATGCGAGGCGAGCGCCATCAACTCCAATATCCAGATCAGTCGTGGAAAAATCAGTGAGGGAGCTGATATCGATACCGATTATCGATGGGCCAGACATCGATACATGTTGCCCACGAGACTCGACGTTTATCAAGCAATGCTTGATCTCAGCCTGCATTAGGATCTCCTGTGTCCTGGCAGCGGGCGTTGAAGGGAGTATCGGAAGGTAAGCACAGCCGCTCTTGACGATGCCCAAGATTGATGCGTACAGAGTGGGTGACTTGTCCATCATGATGGCCACCACCTCACCAACTTGGACACCACAGCTCTGTAGGTACCGCGCAATCTGATTCGCAATAGCATTTAGTTCTTGGAACGACCACTTATTCTGGATGACAGGTTCAAATGAATGAGCAAATAACAGAGCATCCGAGGTAGGATTCCTACGAGCCACATCTTGGAAAAGCTGTGCCAAATCAGGAATGTGATGAGACGGGGAGGGAGTGATGTTATGGACAGATGGACTTTCCTTGATTCCTTTCAACATCCATTTGATCTCGTTACCGGAGTTATTCAGAATTGAGAGAACCAATGACTCAAACTGCCGCGTCATGTGTTCGACTGTTGTCGGCGATACAAAAGCTCCATGATATGTGACTTGGAGAGAAAATCCATCTTCTGTCGGTTCAACTTCAAACAAAAGGGGTGTTTCTAAGCGATCTAGGTGGCTAGCTTCCTTGACCACATTTGTCGTGCGCTCCGAGCTAGTAAGAGACTCTTGATACACAAACAGTACATCGTAAAGACTCTCTCCAGGCTGCGACCCAATCAGCTTCTTAATCTCTGAGAGAGGCACCGTGCAATACTGCATGATACTTCTGTTACTAGATTGAATACTATTGAGTAGATCAAGGCTGGCCGTAATCTTATCAAGATCTATTCGGACTGGCAAGGAGGCAATACAAGGTCCAACGATTTCTTCGATGCCCGGCACAGCGATTGTTCTCCCAGAGTTCACTGAGCCGATCGTGATGTCACGCGTTCCAGTGATTCCCGACCATAATATAGCCAGTGCTGCCTGGAATACGACTTGAGGACTGCACCCATACTTTTGCGTTTCAGCATTGATTCGACTACGAGAAAGTGACAATGGCCGTCGAGTCGACAGGGTTTCGTTAGAACGTCCAGTCTTTGCCTGCAGTTTGGGTAATGGTGTTTGTCTCCATCCAGTAAAGTGCTCGGTCCAGAAGACTCGGGCAGCATCCTCAGTTTGCTTTTGATGGTAAAATCCAACAACTTCACGAAATGAAGGATGGTATGATACTGTATTATTCAAAAGTAGCTTGGACCAATCAGAAAGCAGAACGTCCATGGACCAGCCATCATATAGTGAATGATGTAACTGCAAAAGCACGCGTGGCTGATTCACAACAGAGTTTCGTAGAATCTGGAGGACTAAAGGACAGAGAAACTCCTGGGTTGAAGTGAGAGCAATGCCTCTTTCGAATTGATCGACAACCCTGATCTGCTCGGGTCGCAGGTCCCGATGAAAAAGTGTAACAAACTTGCCAGCTTTGACTGTGAATCCTGCGCGCAAGATTGGGTTTTGGTGCGAAAGCTGTTTGAAAGTCTCCAATATTTGATCGGTTGTATAATCCAACGGAATGCTGAGCACGACCTCATTGCAGTAGGCGCTTGGGTTCTGAGCTGTCTCTGACAGCATCGCCGTCTGTAAGGGGGTGCAAGGTATCATATCCTCAAGCAAGCCACCGAGATCAGCTAGAGTGGCGTCTTGTTTCAAGTTGTCCTCTAAGTCTAACGATAGTTCTTCGGGGGTCGATTGTGTGATGACAATTTGATTTTTTTCTTGCCTCTTAGCCTCGAAGATGATATCTGATACAGTTTTCATTGTGAGGAGAGAAGTCGACTCTAGGCCAAAGCCCGCAGTTCGTAAGGACGAGGCAAGTTTGATTGCTTTGAGGGAATCCACGCCGAGAGACGCCAAAAACATGGACTTCTCGACTTTGAAATTCAGAGCCTGAGACACAACTGCGAGAAGCTCTGACTCAAATTCATCCAATGGTTCGGGATCCACGATCTCTTCTGGCATATGCGCCTTGGCCTCCTCGTACTCTGCCTTGAGTCTTTTTCTGTCGACTTTGCCGCTTGGCAGTCTTGGGAAATCTGACATCAAGACCACTTCTCCAGGAACCATGTACTGTGGTAGCCAGTTTCCGCAATGTACCATGACCGCATTTTCAGTAACTCCCGCATCGACAGCGCAGAATACCACCAGGATAGATCCCATCACTGCAGCTACGGCACTGTGACATCCTGCAGTCCGAAGGACAGCTTGT
Organism: Fusarium heterosporum; assembly: GCA_013396295.1. Lineage (NCBI taxonomy): Eukaryota > Fungi > Ascomycota > Sordariomycetes > Hypocreales > Nectriaceae > Fusarium > Fusarium heterosporum. The sequence continues at coordinate 113,821 of JAAGWQ010000078.1, read as the reverse complement.
TCCACCTCACCGAGCTCTAAGCGCTGTCCTCTGAGCTTCACTTGGCCATCCGATAGACGACCGAGGCATTCAAGCTTTCCATTTGGAAGTAGACGAGCTTTGTCACCTGTGCGGTAGATGCGGCCAAACGGTGAATCAATAAAGACAGAATCTGTTTGCTCGCGTCGGTTGATGTAACCACTCGCTAATTGGTAACCCCCCACGGCCAGCTCTCCGACCTCTCCCTGTGGAAGAACTCTTATTGTAGATTGTTGGCTATCTGATTCTGGAATTTCAATGATGAAACAGGAAACCGTATCAAGAGGCACACCAATGTTGCCAGTTGGAGAATCAGATGAAAACGCAGTCTGTAGAGTACTGGTGGATTATTAGTTCCGACCACGTAATAAGACGCGCTCGAAGTGACTCACCAATGAATTGTAGCTTCTGTCGGACCATACATTGCCCAAAGCATGCTTGTTCTACCATCATCCCCTCCGAATTCCTCAACCACTGGTGCATTAAGCATTTCTCCAATAGTCAAAAGCATCTTGAGATTTGGAGCATTCGATCTCTTCCGCAGCAAGCTTCCAGCAACTGTTGGCGTGAGCTCACAGGCATCCACGTTCATGGTGCGCAGTATCCCAGGAAGGTCGTCCAACATCTCGACTCTTCTGACGCTGATGAGGGTAGCTCCCCGGAAAAGCGGGAAGAATATTTCAAAAACAGAGACATCAAAAGTTGGTGCTGCAAACTGTAGAAAGCGTGAGAAGGACGGTATGTGCCTATCGTGAGCGATAAGAGCTTGTGATGCAGCATCGTGGGAGATGCCTACACCCTTAGGAGTTCCCGTTGATCCCGAGGTATACATAACATAAGCCAGGTCTCCCGGCTCTGGAATTCGGTGGTCAAGCTCAGTCAGTGACTTTTGCTCATCATCGTCAACTAGTATAATAACTGCATCGATGTCGTTGGGTATCTTGGAGACAAGCTCCTTTGTCACCAGTACGACTGTTGCCGCCACGTCTGCGAGAATGAATTTTACTCGTTCTGGAGGCGCATCAATGTTCAGGGGGCAGAAGGCTCCCCCAGCTTTCAAAATCGCCAGGAGGGATATATAGAGCAAGGGAGATTGGTGGATGAGAATCGGAACAACAAAATTGCCTTGGACCTTCCCTGAAGCTCGTGTTATACGGATGGCAAGAGACGCTGCAGCTTCATGCATTTGGTCATATGTGAAAGTCGACCGTTGGCCATTTCCCATATATTCTAGGGCTACATGCTGGAAGTGTGTCTTGACCAAGTGATGCAGGAGGTTGGGGCCAGGTAGCCTCGACGGCTGAGCATTGACAATCGAAAGTCCAGCAAGGTCCATACTGTTTAAGTGAGACCTCTTGTTGGTGGTGGTCTGAAAGGTAAGTTAGTTAGGGCGATGGTGGCGTTCTGTAACTGCAACGAGGAATAATAGTGGTGGGTAGCCTCGACTAACAAATAACGTTGGTAGTAGAGGAGGCTTGGTGACGATAGGGGTGAATGTTGGAGGTGTGCACATGCAGTAGAAGATATGGCCCTTTAAGATATTACGCCTGTCAGTTAACTAGACATTTCATCCCAGGGCGAGAATCACAGGTCAATGTGCTATATGCTGGGATTGGGTGGACTTACATCAGGCTGCTTGGATCGCTTCACGATCACGCCGTACCAAGACCCGGAGCGAGTAGACGCCAGCCGGGGTGTAAAACACGGAAGCTGCGAATTGGAATGACGGCAAAACAAAAGGGAGCAAGCCGTATTAGAATCGGAGTCGCAGTGATTCGTCCATAAAAAGCTCAAGGCGTGGGAGGTTGCACACTGGGATTCACCTGGTCAAGGGGGGGCGTGTAAATGAAGGACTATTCCAGCCTGTCAGCGTCGAGCAATTACTCATCGAATAGCGAAAGCGCCAGACAAGTAGATTCGGGCTGGAAGGGTCTCGGCAAGTGGATAATTGACGGCTATGAATGGATTTGGGTGGTATGCAAACAAGTACAATGTCAAGTACCTATGTAGATGACCACGATCCATATGTGATGATGTGGTGCAATGAAGTTGACGTGCAGTGGTGTGAGCCGAGACTTACATTTCCCTTTTAGGTATCTGGTATGGTGGACCTTTTCGCAGTGGTTGGCGCAGGACGTAGCACGGTCTTACTAAACTTATGCTAGAACTATACCAAGATACGGTATAGGCGCATGGAGTAGTGGTTTTTTAATCCAAATATCAGCTTCTCCGGTAATACGATTGGTCTTGGATGTCGAATGAGCAATAGATGAACCGTTCAGAATGGATTGCGTCACGACTCTGTCGGCCCTGTCTGTACCTTGTCGTTTTGTGACGGTATCTCACTCAGACACTAAATCCATAGGCTCATCCAATTCTCAGCTAAAAGAAGACACAAGAGATAGATCGACCCTGAGAAGATGAGACTTCTTGTTAAGGTACAAGTCATGGGCATTGTGGCCCAAAACTCCGTAGGTCCGTATTGGGCATCTTGCTTGATCACACTGCGCCATAGATTATTAAGTCGACCCCACAACGGGAAGCCTAGTTCTTCTTGGCACTTTGGGAGGCTTAATGGGGCATATTGACGGTCCGAGGGTGCCTGGCAAGTCGTTACGCGAGCTTGAGGCGGTTATGGAGTAAAAGAATCTGGCAGAACAGAAGATCTCAGTCCTCTATAAGCCTCACAGTCCTACACTCGGACAGCATAGGTCCGTTGATGAAAGGCACGAGGTTCGGTTGAGGGCTGATGATGGAAATTGTTTGTCATGCAGACAACCTATCATCAACGGGTCGACCCGAGATAAATTGGGAACCCAGTTTAGCAACTGGTTTCCCGTGTCATCAACCGCCGGTATCCATACTCCTGTCCGGCTAACTGGCGGGTTGGCACGTCCAGGTGTCCATCATCATCCACAACAACCTTGTCGACGGATTTCGCTCATATAGGTCGAAGCAGCAGGGTGTTAAGGTTAGGGAAGGCGGCATGTAGGGCATGTCTGCATGGTCAAGCGCAGTGGAGGTTGGTAGATATGTGTGAGAGGACATTGTGTAAGGAAATCGTGACAGTGAAGCCATGCAAGTCAATGCAGGATGCCTACTGAAGCATATCATTGGGGATAGAACTTTAGACAAACAAGAAAATAAACTCAACATGAATGAGGGATTATTACGTAGGGGTGTCATGAGTGTTGGCAGAGAAGTGTCTCGTGACGATAACGGCGGCGCATGCTCTTTACCTTGACATGAAACACAAGGGGGTTGGTGAGGACGAAAGAAGTTGCGACCTGGAGACGGAAGGGTTGCGACTGTCGGACGGCATGAGACTGTTAGGAAATTTGACTGCCATCCTCTGGCTGTGGAAGAAACGATGGTGGATAAGAGCGCTTGTTGATGATAATGGAGAATTCCTTCTATGAGGGCAGTCCCCATATGGGAAAAGTCATACTCGGCACACGCTCGGATTCCCGAGATAATGTGGTTCGGGAACGATAGCGTAATTGGTAGGTACTAAGTTTGCATGTGCAGGAACGAACAGCATGGGGGAAAACATGCGTCGTCGTCTTTCAGTATTATGGAGACACTAATGTCAGGTTGGTCAGCTCTCACCTTCCCAGACCTTGTCATGTTCGGGTGATCGGTGTAACGGCAACGGCATTGGGGAAGGTCTTTGGCAAGAGATCGACGACTCTAGCAACGTTGGTCTCCCTCAAGCACCAGCAAGCGAAATGGAAGATACCAGCACGGCTGTATGCAAATAAACGGGCAATTTTATAAGAATCAACGCGATGCGATACTGTATAATGTGACGAAGGTGGGTTCTGGCTATGACCATTGGGTGACGCAAGGCGTGAGGAAATGGTGGGTGGACTGTCTGTAATTTTATGGCTCACCCATTGTGTAGGAAGGTCTCCCACGAGTCTGAGACTCTGACGTTACAACTTACCTACCCTAGGTCTAGGATAATAGGTTCTCAATCGGCATGAACATTTCAAGAATGGTACCTAGGCTATGTGCATGGATTAAGATCAACTGGATTCAGAACACCGTTCTTATAGCTCAAGCCCATGATCATATCAGAGTGAAAATGCACCTACCAAGTGCCCTGGTAGCAACCACAATGCCTGGATTCAGGTGATCAGATAAGCTTATATCCTTTGCGCATTTTCAGCAGGTATCCGTACATTATCACGCTCGCATGAAAACCACCGTTGTGGGATTGGCAAAATGCCGATTGTACAACTTCTAGCATTTGTCGTGAAAAAAAAGGGAAAGAAAAAAAAAGAAAAAAAAAGAAGTCCGGCTGATGTTTCTTCGTGGGCCACGATCTGAGCCATATATTAAAGTTGTATTAGTTTATTTAACAATCCTCCGACAGTTGAGCTTAAACAACAACCAAAGATGACCTGGATCTTTGATGGGCTCACAACAGTCACGCTTAGATGACGTAGGTGGCCTAGATCTGTCCCCTACATTCATCTGTGTATAAGGTCATCCTTCTGTCACATCAACGCCACCAAGGTAATTATACTTTATGTTTGAATTGACATTCATGTCTCGGGTAAAGTACAAGCTGTATCGGAGCGCGTTGTCTCAGCTGATATAGCAGCATATTCTGTGATTGTAGGTACATCTGCTTGAAGTTCTTTGTTCTCGCCTCCCGAATGTGGTGATAAAGCCGATACTGGTCCCTGAATGTGGCTTGTATATTTTCTGAGCCAGGATCCTTCGTGTGAGCTACTGTCAGCATTACTTAGGCCCTCTGACCAGGGGTCGTGGATGGCTAGGAGACCCTCTAACTGACAAACCAACTGCGACCAGCTACTGCCGGAACGTTGTTTACATGTTATAGATCACAGCGACATATTGTCAGGTAAAACAAGGGTCCAGAAGTCAAAAAGTAAATGAAGTAGACGAAGCATCGCCGACCAGATGGGTACCACCTTTCGACTTTACAGATCACATCGAGCCATCCCACGGGTACTTCCAGAGTTGTGTCGTCGCATGGTTGCATATTCATAGCTTGGAGTTTTCTGCCGATGCTGGGATCATGTCGGATGCACCGTTATCGGTCTCGAAATATCTTCACCGGCACATTTACATCTTATCAATCAAAGCCATGGGCTCTTGGTCTACAAACCATCGTCCGCTAGTCCGATGTTCCGATTAGCCTCGAACCCGTGTTGAACCCTGTGAGTCAACTCGCGGTGAATTAAGGATGCAGGCTTGAGCTCGTGGGTCAGGATCCTCGGTCTAGTTTCAACAGGGACCGACTTTGATTCACAGGAGAAGAAAATTTTTTCATCATCTCCATATCCCTCCCCTCACGCACCCTCATTCGATCGGTACCTGTCCCCAAGAAGTAAAAACATAACAACCTTTGTACAGGGGTATGCTCCAGGGCCTGCTAGTGCAAATGGCCCCTGAGACCCTCAGAGGTCGGTAACCAGTCAACTTGAGGTTGGTGCGTGACGCTACTGTAGCTTGGCTAATAAGATCTTATCAGATCCGGTTTATCAGATCATCAGATAATTCCCTCAACTCCACACTGGAACCCATAGTCCGCAACATACAATATCATTGCCCTTCAACGCTCCAATCAACAATGCTCGACCAACCCCCCCTCTATCCTCTACGGGACCGCCCCTCAACCTCCTCAAACGACATTGCAAGATTCAAGTGATCGGCTCTCCGTGGCGTCCACGCAGTTAAAGCCGCTCTACGCCGACCTCTGGGCTTGTCAAAATTTTCTTGCTTCAGGGATAGGCGCTGTGTTCTAACAAGTGAAGTTTTCAAGGTGGGGCTGAAAATCCGTCATCGGTTCAGACATTTCGGGTTCTTGCCACGATCTAACGGGACAATGATACGTAATGTATTCAAGGGTTTCATTTACATCGGCCCAATTAGCTGACATCGACTGGATTTTGGCGCAGTCAGTTCCTCCTCTGCGACACCAGCTGGAATCGTGAGCGTTGCTTGGTTCGCTAAGCCTGCCTGAGGTCTTGCCATGTCTATCTTATCTGATCTTTCCCCAAGATCATCGCCGACGTCGCACCACTTTCGTCCGCACTTACACTTTCTTCACTGGGGACCCTTGTTTAGCTTTTAGGGTATGAAGTAGTCCCAGAACCTTACTCTCCGGAAGAGGCGAATGCTTCCTCGAGGTACGAGTTTGATGGAAGAGCATAAACACCCCGCTTGTAAGCACGAAATGGATTGAGAAAATCGGCAATGAAGCGGTCGAGAATGGGGCTTTGGCGAAGACGGTAAAGAATAGAAAGCGTCAGTGAGTGTAGGTACCAGAGCGTGCCAGACTCAAAGGGTTATTTGAAGCCAAGAGTCTGGCGCACACGCTGTATATGGGAGATGTCACAGTACCTAACGTTAGATCGCCATGCGCTTGAAGTGATTGACATATTAAGCTTTCAACACATTTACCCATGAATAGTGGCTCGATAACGGCCTCTGCGTACCTAACAGGCTAACAGTACACTGCTGAAATGGCTTGATTGTGGTTCATATCGTCCGTTGTGTTCCTCTCTAATGCCGCTACCTTGTCAAATTGAGCACTGGTCTCAACCCACAGCGCCACGCATCCCTGGAAGACGCCTCCACGCTGGGCCTTGCTACAGGCTGAGCAACCCTTGGGCCCGCAAGGCAGCATGATGCTGTTCGGAGATGATGAATGAGAGCCCACTACACGCTACGGGACTTCACGGCGTCGATGAGGTTCGAGGTTCCACGGAGAGGGGTCGCGAGGTACGCCGCTGCCATGGACGTGGAGGACTCGGCCATTGAGACTGGCTGCGCGAGATTTTTCTTCCATTTCCCTCTCCCTTGCAGCCTGATGCATGGTCTAGTTCTGATGCATCGTATCGCCCATGATGCCGCGGTTGACAGCAGATGAAAAGTCATTTGCACCCCCATTAATAACCAGCCTAAAGGGCTCCTGCATGAGGCAATCCTTGAAGTGACTGACGTATATGTCATTGGGAAGACTCGTCGGGCAAATCTCCCCTTTAGAAACCTAGGGTTCCAGGTTAAGTGTCTGTTTCATCGAGTGTGCAGAAGCCGTATTCTTGGGTGAGAATTGTCTCGAATCCATGAGTCCAAATCCATGAGCAGCACGAGCGAGGCCCAATGATTTTGGTCGCTTCTTCTGGAAAGAAAATGGCGACCCAACTCCATCATGAAAATATTGAGACCAAAAATGGTTTACAGGACCCCTCCAAGCTAAAGCTCAAAAAGGTTGGTGCTTCTATGTACCAAGCATGGATACAGACGCACCCCCCACCTTTCCCCGATCCCACCCTCATTTATCACGCTAGGTGCGCTATGTCGAGGACCTGGGCTTGGTTTAATTCACTAAGTTTACCTGCCTGAAGTACTAGTCGTGTTCTGACGTTGACGGAACGAATTTCGTCACCATTCCCGTTCAGACACTTTCTCTCCGTGCCTGAGCTTCCAAATTCTGCATTTCTGGCCTGACCCGGCTTCCATTCTGCCGTTGTATCTGCTTGGCAACATTAGCTCCACGCCTGGGCCGAGGACGGCGGCCCAGGATGTCCGGCACTGAATAGAGCCCAGACAACTCTAGTGGGCTAGCTGTGTCTCCATTACGATTTCTATGTATCATGGTTCCATCGCAAATGTACCTACCTTGCTTGAATATGGTACGTACGAACTTAACGAGGTTGTATTAGCCATGGAGAACTTCAATGTACCTGTCTCCGCCTCCTCCTCATCCACATACGTTAGCCTAACGTAAGTAGCTTCCCAGCAGCGTGCCGGCATGCGGTTGACCTCGTAATGCGAAGTACCTCAGGTCCATGTTAGTCCAGAGCTGTATGTACCTGCTTGCTTCATGAGGGTTCCGTCGTATGGTTTGGCTCCAAATGGGAGAAGTGCGAGCAATGGGACCGGAGCAATGGCTTGTAGATCTCATCCCCCGTCTGAACTACAAAATGCCCATATCCCCCCCCATCTCTCGGAACCAGTCCGCTCCCCTATCCTCCTTCTTTGACAAAGAAGCTTCTTACAACCCTGGTGAAGTTAGCTCAAGCCATTTACTCCTCTCCGTCAGAGCTAGAATCTGATTGTGTCACCACTGTTCTGTGCCCTTCCTGGATATTAGACGACTCTCGATCTCTCATCTTCTCATATAGAGCTCACCTACCAGCATTGCGCTAAATTTCTCATCGTCTTGAGCAACGAGACTCTTCTCAGAATACCAACCAAGGCATAAGCACTTCTGCAGTCTATCTTACATTCAACGAGCATCATTCTAGTTGGCGTCGTCTGTCAACTTCACGACATCCAGGCACATATTGTGTTTGATCAAACCTGGCACTGCATTTTCTTTTAGATATATTCACTATATAAACACACATCATGTCTCCTCATAGCGAGGTTTCTTTCACCGGCTCTGAGGCCACAACCCCTGACAGCCACAGCAACGGCATCAATGGCTTCAGAAATGGCACCAATGATGTAAGCAACGGCCACAATGGCCACGCCAACGGTAACGGCTCTGCTCCTGCTGCCCGCCACGGACCCCGAATTCACAAGGAGCGATCTACTTACCTTGAGAGCGCTCCTGCGGATTCAGAATTCGACCTCATTTGTGCCGGGTTCGGCCCCGCTTCCTTGGCCGTGGCTGTTGCCATTCACGATGCCATCGCTGAAGGCAGGAAGCTTCGCCCTGATGGCGCCGCCCCCAAGGTTCTGTTCCTCGAGAAGCAGGCCAAGTTTGCATGGCACGCTGGTATGCTTCTCCCTGGAGCTAAGATGCAGATTTCCTTCATCAAGGACATGGCCACTCTTCGCAACCCTCGATCCGAGTTTACTTTCCTCAACTACCTCCACTCCCAGGGTCGTCTGGTTGACTTCACCAACCTGGGTACTTTCCTGCCTGCCCGTACTGAGTACGAGGACTACCTCCGCTGGTGCTCTTCTTGGTTCGACCATGTTGTCAACTACAACAATGAGGTTCTGTCTATCTCGCCTGAGAGCAGGGAGGCTGGCGCTGTCAAGACTTTCTCCGTTCAGGCTCGCAACGGCAAGACCGGCCAGGTTCAGTCGTTCCGCAGCCGCCACGTTCTTGTTGCTGCTGGTGGCCAGCCCTCGCTCCCCAAGAGCCTTCCCGTCAAGCATCCTCGTGTCCTGCATTCATCTCAGTTCGCCAACTACGCTCCTCAGATCCTCAGCAAGCAAAACGCACCTTACCGCGTCGCTGTTATCGGTGCTGGCCAGAGTGCTGCCGAGATCTTCAACAACGTCCAGAATCTATATCCCAACTCCAAGACCTACCTGATTATGCGCCAAGAATTCCTCCGACCCAGTGATGATTCTCCATTGTAAGTCGCGCACGCCTACGTGCCCCAGACCGTTTTAGCTAACCATGGTGTACAGTGTCAATTCCATCTTCAACCCCGATTACATCAACAGCCTTTGGCCTCGGTCCATCAAGGCCCGCGAGACTCTTTTGACCGAAGCTCGCGCCACTAACTACGGTGTTGTTCGCCTGGAACTTATTGAGCACCTCTTTGAGAAGATGTACGATCAGAAGCGTGAGATTAGCGACGATGAGACCCAATGGCCCCACCGAATCCTTGCTGGTCGTGAGATTGCCAGCGTCGACACCAAGGGTGACGCTCTTGAGATCAAGGTTCAGCACGTACATGACGGTCCCCTCGATGGCTTCGTTGACCAGGAGACCTTCGATGTTGATTTAATCATCGCTGCCACTGGTTATAAGCGAAGTGCACACGTCGACATGCTCAAGGACGCCTGGACCATGCTCCCCAAGACTGTGTCAGGACGTTCCGAATCCCCCAAGGGTGTCAATGGCTGGAACGTCGAGACACAAGATGGCGAGCGCAAGCTGGCCGTTGGTAGGGATTACCGCGTCAAGTTCTCTCCAGGCAGCGTCGCCGATGACTCTGGCGTTTGGCTGCAGGGCTGCTGTGAGGGTACTCACGGTGTAAGTGGTCTACCACGATCGAGTCACTGATTTAGTGCTAACGTTTCCTTAGCTGAGCGATACCCTTCTCTCCGTCCTGAGCACTCGATCAGGTGAGATTGTCGAGTCTATTTTCAAGCAATGAATTATCACGACAGTATGATCGAATTGGTACTTAATTGTGTTATGGGTTAGCAGGGCAGCGAAAAATAGTTGATTGGACCGAAACAGCAGTCCAGCAGGTTGCATCATTTTACTATATCCTTTGTTATTTTTTTTCGCCGTCATTACCATTACAGTATATACTATGATTTGGCAAACCGGATGTGGCCATTTTGTCTCTCTCCGTTGGTGATTTGTAGACTTCAGCTAGAATAGCATCATGTCATTACGAAATATAAAGATTCTCCAATCTCGACCAAGACATCATGTCTCACCTCATCTCATCTCATCTCATCCCATTATTTCTGATGTGTCGCTGCACTTCAATGTGCCTTGTTGATGTACCATTACAGAGCTTACCCGATTTAACGTTAAAATCCCAGTGCGTCTCTTTGTAACTGTCATACACACATGTCTCAAATGCCTCAGTTCGCGCAGGTCTCACCGAGGAGTTGCATTACCCGGTTTCAGGCCCTTTGTGTGTCCATGAGTTGAGTATTCTTCGTCATCGAAGGCGTCCCCATGATGCTTAATGTTGGTCATTCTTGCGCTGGGCGTTATTTTTTGAGAGTTCAACGTAGTATTTCCGTTATACTGGGCAGGTTAGCCTCCTGAATTGGCAATGCCGATGATAATCTCCTAGTCGGCAATGTCATCTTTTAGGCAGATAGGTGTATGGCTGGCCGCGCTGCGTCGGGGTATTCTGTCAGGTCGGTCTTGGTCTACTCAGAGACCTCGGAGCTCTTATCGACTGGACATATTCATGGATACTGATGTTGAACTATCACGAGAATTTCCCGAACGGGTACCGTTGTACAAGTTTCACGTTTTAATGCGGTGCAAGCGGGCCGATCATCCCCATGTCGTACTGCATATACCTTGTTATGGAGGATCAATTGTATCCAGTACTCGATTCCGGTCTGAAGGGGCAGTGTGAAGAAACTACAAAGAAGTTGACACGATCGTTGTCGAACAGGGGTGCTCCTTTGCGCGCCTATGCGTGGCCTTCAACTCTAGCTATCCGTACTGATCCTGATAAATACCGTTTTGAGCTATGCGCAGGAGATGTAAGGCGTTGAGTGAGCGTTGAACGAATGGTCGAACGAGGCAAAGCTGACAAGGTTGCAATCCCCTGCCAAACGACATTATATCACCTAATTCCATGCAGATAGGGCTCTGCCTCGGTTCGCCGTAGGTAACATGGCTTCCCAGTTACCTGTCTAATACCTCAACTATGTGTCAGCATGGGTCATTAATAATACAGCAGCATCCAGGCCATGCATGCATGCATGCTATGCTATCTTAAAAGGTCTCTTCTGTAACGGGATTGCGACGCGGGAAACCAACCAAAACGGAGACAGCGAGCGAGCGGGCGACCAGGCGACTAGGCGTGGGCAGAGACAGGGTCCACGGAACGGTGCCCGTAAGCGAGTCGAGTTCTTATTTCGGTGATAATCGTGATTTTCTCCATATTTGATTGACCAGTTTCCAACCTCTCGAGTAGTCCAGAGTCTCTAGACTATCAGTGCCAACTGACGGACATCTTTGATCGTACGGGCAGGACCTGGGTTTATCAAGTGGGGGACACCTCTTGGCCCCTCATTCCCAGTGGCAGGGGCCTGACTGGCTCTCGGCAGCATCAGTGTCGACGGGAGTGTTCTCATCTTGGAAACTCACAAACGACTAAGCCATGAAGCTGTCTGACAACTCTGGGCCGGCTGGAGCACAATCGGCTGGACCTCGGACAACCACGCCTACTCCTGCGCCTATGCCAATGCCTATGCCCAATCCGCGACGGCTTCCCGTGAACCCCCGCCGACACAAGGTTGCCCCCGAGCATCGCAAGCGTGTCGCTACAGCGTAAGTCGACTTTAGTTATGTCTTTCCACTGCACTACACTATTAGCTGTCGATATGGGCTTTTTTTTTTTCGTTCTCTTCATTATTTTTCTTCCGTCGAGTCAGTTTTTCTGTATCTTATTTTACAGGCCAACCAATCTCTCCGTCCGTACAGTTACAACTACTACCGTGGCTTCCAAATCGTTATCAGATCTCGGCACATGAATGAACAACTCTTGATCTAACAAATATGTCGCCAAAAGGTGTAATGCTTGCAATGTGAGAAGAGTTAGATGCTCTGGCGAGCACCCGTGTCGCCAGTGTCGATCCTCATCACGCGAATGCATATATCCCCAACCTGTTGAGAAGGTGTCTGTCAATCGCTCAGAACTCGAAGAATTAAAGCGGAAAGTCGGTCTCTATGAACGCGTTCTTCGCGATGCTGTACCAGCAGCTGTTTCCGAGGCTGTCGCTGATACTGATACTGCAAGCCGTCAAGAGTTGTCTGAATTGCTTGGCTGGACTTCCTCTAGCCACGATGCTGCATCAGCAGCTGCTAGTCAAGCGGCGCAGACGACACTAACAGGAGACGGGCCGGTTCGTATCGCGCGGACACCATCGGGACTCCCACAACTCCAGTATCCTGGCGTTTACCGGCAATTCGAGCAACAGCCCCAGCTTCAGCCTCAAGCTCACCTCTCAGATGTTCGGTTACAGGAACCCAGCCTTGGAGTACTACGGCAGCACCCTCTGCAATTTTCACACTCTGTTGCAACTCCTCAGCACCGGCAGGATGATGAGGAGAATCTGGCGTCAACAGAAGGTCGTCTACTACACGACCCTGACGGCTATGCGCGTTTCCTAGGTGAAACCAGTGGTGCAACTTTCCTTGACAATCTCAAAGAGTTTATGACTACAGTTTTACCACTTGCGTATCAGAACCTTCGTCCAGGCTCCGATGGTAGTGCGTTCCTATCAAGTCTTGGTCGATACCAAACATATGACTCCCGTCCGTTGCATGATCGTGATATCGATCCTACCTGGTTTCCCCCACCTGCAGAAATGGACTCCATGCTGTCTGAACTCCGCTACTTTATCCAAGACGGCAACGGCAACTGGCCAAGCGGCGGCATCTACTGGTGGGGAAATTTCTCTTCAATGCCAACTGTCCCTTCATTGGAAAGAGACTCGCCCACGGTCCGCATGTCTAAATGCCGCCATCTCGCTCTATATCAGACAGCGTTTGCCATGGTATCCCAAGCCACCATCATGCCCCCTCAGGATATCTCAATAGACTCTCATCTTAGTGAGAACTACTTCAGTCGGGCTCGTATGCTTGTAGGGAATCCGCTCGATATCACACGCTTTACCCCCAACGAGGTCGCTGCGTTAACCTTGATGGGTTTCTATCTGATCGAGATGAATCGTCGGGATGCTGCATACATGTGTGTAAGCAACGCCATGCATATCAGTATCATGCACGGATCACATAGGGGCTGGTTAGATGAAAGCGGCAAGCGCGTGTTTTGGACGCTGTATGTACTAGATCGCTATTTAAGCTGTCTTATGGGGAGGCCTCCGACTATCATGGACGATGCCATCCGGCTACAGCCTCCGTGCAATGCCCCGTAAGTTCAGCAATGCTCTTATAGATTCATGGTCTCACCTACTTCAATAGATCCCTCCCCCCAGCAGATGGCCTCAAGGCCCATGTTGACCTTTCGAGGATCTCGAGTCATATCGTGTGCAATACATTTCGCATATCCCCTTCAGAAGACAATGTTAGACCTATTAAGAGTCTCGAAGGGGAAATCGCTATGCTTGATGATTGGAGTTTAAACCTTCCAACGGCTGTGAGACTCTCGAGCAATGGGCTAAGTGACGACCCAGCTACCTGCCTGCTCCACATGCACTATAACCAGGTATTTGTTTGTTCTGACTTGTGATTGATATAGCAGCTGACCCTTCCTAGCTAATAATCTTGACTGTTCGCCCGGTTTTCCTTGCTTTTGTGAAGAAGTCTTTTGCGGAGAAGCTCGTTTCTCGCCAATGCTCCTCGAGTTCGCATCCTCAATTACCTCAACTCAAGCGCTGTATAGCCTCGGCAGAACATAACATCCGGCTCGCACGTCAGATCTTACTCGTCAATCACCCCCGCAAACTCCTCCAGGCTGGCCTTCATTTCATCTTCAACTCTGCTATTGTGTTGATGTTACAGCAGTTGGTTGAAGATCTATGTCCTCCTTCCAGAAGCGATGAGGCTCGATCGCTAGATCTAGATTTTGTCATCGCTCGATTTGAGGATGAGAGTCGAGTAGGGAGTAACTATGGTCGGGATTGTGCCACAGTCCTTCGAGATCTTCGTGTTCTTGTCCAGCGTCTTCCCATACCAGTCGATATGAACAATGTAACACGCTCTGTCAATATGACGCAAGCTTCAACAACTTACGACCCGATCGCAAACCGAACAACGGTAGACATGGGTCAACAATGGTCGGACAAACTGACCTCGGAGGCGCTACAGCAGTCAGTCGTCATTGACCAGGGTCACGATTTATATAATGAGCTGGTCTCTTGGATTGAAGTTGACTGGCAAGCCTTTAACGGTTATCTTATCTGAGTTTACAGACTCAGCGAGATTGCTAGCAGTCACCTTGACCTGTTATTACTAACAAATATAATATTTTTGATATAAAGGGGGTACTTTTAATATAATGGGGATCTGGGAGATTGTTACTTGAAAAGTCGCGCTCTGTTTGACATGCACGCCATCCGTCCCATGTCAATACTTTCTTACAACCGCGGCAGCAATTTATCTGCGTAGAAAGATGACAAAAAGAAAGGAAAGATATATTCTTGGCATCCGTAGTGATCTCGCTTCGAGTTTAATTGTAATGCGAAAGGTGACATGTGGCAGTCATGTGATGAAGTGTGTGACTTTGTCTCACCTACCCATACTTGGCTTTCCAAGAATCTGTCCTACCATTTGTTACACAATACGGGACATTTTAATCCCATATCCCAACGCTTGAGTGCACGAATTTCACGAGTGTTTATCCCAAATAACGCCTCTCTAACGCAGGGCTGTCGCGGCGTGCTTCATCGTCCAGTTTCCTTCCGATGACACAGTCAAGAAGCCACAGGTCGCCCTTTTCCGCCTGAGTGTTAATGTAAATGTTGACGATAAGCTGTTCCCATGGTCTTGCATTAGGCTTAAGCTTACATACTAGCGACACGAGTATACAGGTATTTCTGGGAGTACAGAGGACAATGACGCGGGTCCTTTTAGCAGCCTGGCGAGAACTCGAAGCATTAGCGACGCTCAAGACGACTTTTTACGCTTAATTTAGCAAGGGACGCCAGTTTCCTCTATCGATGACATTGTTGGAAAGGAGTGGGCGGTTAATCCTTTTGGTATCATGCTCAAATCGGAAGAGGAAGGCGATCGAAGTAAAGCTGGTATCAAATTAGATTGGAAGCATAAAGGCTTCGGATGGTTCGATTTAGGTTCTATCAACGATCCGGGGCACAGAACGATCACGAGAGCGGAGCGCCCCAGCTAGCATCAAAAGGCCCCGGACACATGCATCGATGTGATTGGTAAACTCGACTTCGGCGACCAAGATCGTCAGTGGAAGAATGCCAGGTTTGCTGGATGACATATGTGGAAGAACGGGCGGGAGAGTATGGATGCATCAGTGCTCGACATTATCATATCGGTATTGAGCGAAATTAATGACAGTATCTTGTCAAACGGCCCATCAAACACGAGATGCGTCGTCGACGACGACATCATCATCGAAGCTCTTAGCAAAGATGATCACAAGAGGAAGACCATCAGCTCCAGAACCAGCACCACGTTCCAAACTTTCTTAGACCACTCAGGATCCTTACACTCTCCTCCAGTTCTACTATCACCTCGGCTACCACTCACCTTTTGAGTAATGCTTCACGGCAGGCAAACCATGTGCCTGAATCCCGGCCACTCTTCGATCCTGTTACGATGGCTCAAGAAATTGCTTTATCTGCCATGGAAACAAGACGTTACCCTGTTGGACTGGCCATACGGATGTGATGTCGGTTTTGCGGCGAAAGGTGTTTATATCGTCCTAATCAGTGCGGATCTAATCAGCAGAACGGATGCAGTCAGCAACTAAGTTGGTTCTTTGCCAGCAATTTTAACAGCCAAGTATGTTTTCCTTGCGGTGAGAGTCGCAACGCTCGCCGAGAAAGCGAACGTCGCGCTTTCCTGCCCTGGGGACAGAAAGCAAACAATCCACAGGATGATATGCAAGCTTGGGGAGAACTTAGCCCATCTGTTATGGAGGGCCCCCACTCCCAAATCAAAGTCCAAAACATGTACTTCGAGTGGGTGTCATCTGATTTGATCAATCATTTTACCGCGGAAGACGGGGTCACCGACTCGGAAGGAATATCGGGATACGCTGAGGGAGTCGAACAAAAGCCTGGCCAATACTTCGCGAATCCCTGAGGCCAAAATCCGAGGCTCCATCTGCAGCATGGACCTTAACCCCGATGATATGGACAGTTGTATTACACATGTGCTCTCACAGCCAATAACAATGTAATATGGCCTTTTTGTGTCTCTTGGTGCCTTGAAAGTCTGACGAAGGCTCGAACCAGTGTCAAAAGTCCGGTGGGATCAGTATGGTTGTGTGGGTTGTCTGACATCCATTCGCCTCCTCGTTCAGGAGAGTTTGGTTCTCGCAATCTTTGCAGTGGTATCGCTACTCACCAAATAACGATTGCAACTGAGGCTTCCAAAGGAGGGTCTCGGGACTCTCGAAAATATGCTGTTTCAGGCAATGGCTTTTCCCTCGAAGGCTTGACAGTCAATGTCAGAATGTGGCTTGTTCTATCTGAAACCGGTATTCTAGAACGTTGATACACTCAGGCGTGATAAGCACTTGTTGAAAAATGGGCATGTTCACGGCCAGTGTCAAAGGTGGGACAGCACGTTCTCAGTAAGCAGTGCGACCGATCCTTGATTCCGGGGTATCTGTCAGCCTTACAGCCCTAAGGACACAGCCTCTGCGACTTGACGACATAGATCATCAGCAACGTGATTTGTTCATCACGGCAAACTTGGGAGTGTTTCCCGGTTTTACGCATAATTGTGGAGGCACGAGACGATTCGTTATACGAGTACCCGCTCCTTGATAATGAGTCAAAATGTCCCTGCTAAGCTCAATGCCCGCTACTTTTCGACCCCAATGCAGCTACTCATCAACTATTACCATACTTTACACGGACTAAACATGCGGTCAGTGAGTGCCCCAGCGCCAGGCAACCTGACCATGGCTGCAGCCATGGCGTTCAGCATATGCCTATTAGAGACAGTTCAATGTCAGCCTCAATCCCGAGCGTCTGGTCTGCCGTCAGATTCTTACTTTGTGATAGGCCAGCAGCAAGCCCTTAATTACACCATAACTGACAAACGTAATGGCCCCGGATCGGGCCTTCATATGGTTGACGCTTACCAGACTCTTGGGACATCCGTAGGGCGAGGTCCCATTGGACAGACCCCCATTCAATCCTAGACTGAGGGCCAAGCCAAGATATCATCAAAGGTCCGCAGCATAAGTGCATGTCGTCTGGGGACCGATACGAATTAGTGAGCACTGTCTCTGCCTATATGAATGGGCTCAGACCCTGTTCATATGTTCCTAGAACTTGTTGTGTATCTCTCAAGCATTCATTCCATTCCATTTTCCTTCATGACAAGAACAAATATATCACGCCCTTATTTGAACTACTCTACGATGAAAGCCATGACCGATCAAGGTGCTATCAATTCGAACGAGCAAGGCAAGACTGTGCTATCAAGTCAAGCTGCTACAGTAGAGGAGACCAAGCAAAGAAGCAGAGTATTGAACCAGAAGCTAGATATAGCTTTACTTCCACTGCTATCTCTTCTATACTTGTTCAACGGCCTTGACCGTGGCAACGTTGGTAATGCGGAAACACAAGGTACAAGGGAGTTTTCGGTCGGTGCTTCAGTGTGATAACTAATCAGGTGCAGGTTTTACAACCGACATAGGAGCTGAGCCTGATGATTTGAACGAGGCGGTCTCCTTGTTTTTTGTCACTTTTGTTGTTTTGCAGCCTGTATCTGCCGCCGCCGGTCGTTACATCGGTGCTAGGCATTGGATCCCGTTTCTCATGGTAGGTTGGCAATACATAACTCAGTATCAGTGGGGTGGGCTAACACACGCCAAAGTTTGGATGGGGTATCGTGACTATTGGTCAAGCATTCATCAGAGGTCGCGGTGCGTCAGCCTTTCGTCTTTATCACTAATTTTATGACTTCTTCTGACCTTATCTCAGGGGCACTCATCGCCACACGCTTGCTCATTGGCGCTTTTGAAGCAGGATTCTATCCCACAGCTGTTGCATACCTGTCATTCTTTTACCCACGATATGATTTCTGTGTCAGACTTGCTCTGTTCTACGGACAATATGCCATCGCTGGCGCTTTCTCCGGCTCAATTTGTAAGTGATGAAGACAATTCTCACCCGCATCAATACCGACTTACCTTTCCAAGCGTATGGCATCTTCCATCTCCACAGTGGCCACCTCAAGAACTGGCAGTACCTCTTCCTCATCGAAGGAGCACTGACGTGCTTCTTTGCACTCGTTGCCTGGGTTTGGCTACCTAACGGTCCTGGCTCCGCTTGGTTCCTTCGACCAGACGAGCGAGAGTTTGCCGTTGAACGAATGAAAAAGGACAATGCCGAGTTTGTTCAGCACGAATATAGCAAAGACGGTATAGAGAAGAATCGTCTGAGTAAGAGAGACTTTGTCGAGACACTCAAAGATTGGAAGTTGTGGACTGTTCTAGTGCTCAACGTATGCGCCAGTGTTCCCAGCAGTGCCTTCTCGGTTTTTCTCCCTCTTGTTGTTCAGGGGCTGGGATACGAGTCTATTCTTGCCAACTTGGTATGTTCTACTTGCACACGAGACTTCATTCAACCCGACTAACTATCAGAAACAAGATGACCGTCCCACCGTTCGTTTGTGGTGCCCTTGGCCTCTATGCATTCGCCCTCAGCTCGGATCACTTTAAAGAGCGAGGCTATCATATCCTGGGTGGTTTGCTGATTGGCATCGTCGGTCTAATCCTCACCGTCACAATCAACTCGAATACGGGACAATACGTATCGTTATGTGTCCTCCTCTCCGGTGTGTACATCTCAGCTCCTCTCACCATGGCATGGCTCAGTGGGAACACACCAGAGCCTGGTAAACGTGCCCTTGTTCTTGGTGTCAATGGGTTTGGTAACCTCGGAGGCGTGATTGGGGCACAGTTGTACCGACAACGGTACAAACCTCATTACAGATTTCCATTCTACGTTACGCTGGGATTTCTTGGCGTTGCTTTAGTTGGTTATGTGTCGTATCGGTTCATGCTCATAGCAGTGAACAAACGCAAGAGCGCGATATTGAGTACAATGTCGGCAGAAGAGATTGAAAGCGAGAGGCTCAATGACCGCCGCTACGCCGACAAGAAGTTTACATTCATGTATGGGCTGTGATCCTTGAAGATAGGTCGAACATGGATAAGGGATAATCACTAGAACTAGATAAGCTACAGATAGACGAACAGATACACGACGCAGCCAAGCATCAAGGCTCATTTTCCGCAACCTTCATGCTGGCAAGTTGACTCTGTAGCCCTTGTTTGCCTACCCTCATGGCCATCTCTAATTCCCTCTCCTCATCCCTCAAGCGGGCTTTGCTCGCAGCAACTTCCCTATCCCGTTTCCTCCTTTGCTCCTCCACCACACGATTTCTCTCTTCCAAAGCCTTCTCGCGCTTATCCCTTGCGTCACGCTGCTTTCGCTGCTCCTCGTTATCCTTTGAGGCATCGGGGTCCTCAGGTGGCGGGGGCAGATTGCTCACGTAAGCCTCAACCAGAGGATCGCGAATCTGGGGCTCAAGAGATATGAAGCGAATGTCGGTGAGGACCGGGTCGGGTAAGCCGGTTGATAGCGACTTATTATGAAGCAGATGCACTGGTTGGGCCTTGAGCAGAGCAGTGAGGTCGGACTTGAGTTTAGACTGGGGCATTTTCAGCCGGCCAATGTGTTCTCGATACGCCTTCTCACGATCCTTGTCGTTGATCTTGTGATCTCTCATTACGTCCTCTTTTTTGTATTTCCTTTTGAATTCAGGCCAGTACAGCTTCGGTGTCGCCTTTTCTTGCAGGAATGCCATGTAAGCAATACGAGGATCCCGCTTTTCCTGCCTTGCTCGTTGCTCCTTCAACTCGGCGATCTTCTCACGCGTCCACTCGTCCCAGCAATCGCGGCGTGCTTTCGTAGTGCTGAGCGCAGTATATCGCAAATCATCGATGATCTTGCCTTCCTCCAGGAGTTTCTCCCAAGGACTGTAGGGATTGATGTTGAAGTCGTTCAAAAGATCCTTGAACAAATATTTCGCATCGTCTTCAGATAATGGCACTCCCTCAGCTCCTTCAGGCCACTCGTCAGCATTACCATCGTCATAGTCGCCTGGTTCGAGGCCGTAGTCGTCTCCCATGGCCTGTAGTTGTGCTGCAAAGTCTTCTTCTGTGAATTCCAATGGCGCATCCTCGTTGGCATCAGGATCCGCTGTCCGTTGCCGCTTTGATGGGTGTCCCTCATCGCCTTCATCACCTTCGCCCTCGTCGTCCGTAACCTCAACCTCTTCATATTCGCTGTCGTCGTCAAGGCCCGTCGCAGGGGCATTTGGGATTTTTGGCGCCGTCTTCTCCTCTTTCTTATTGTCCTGTTTGGGTTCTGTATCTTCTTGGGTTCCTCCTGTAGCTATTTTTCGGAGTCGCGCCTTGTCAAGCTCCAGAATGGCTGGCATTAGCTTCTCAGGAATGCGCCAATAACTGGTGTTCTTGTCAGGATTGTATACGAAACGCCTCGAATACTTCGTATATACCAGAACCCATGGTTCGCATCCCGGGATCGGCTCTTTCCGCCTCGGTTTGTCAACAGGTTGCGGACGTGGTCGACCTTCAAAGCCACCACGACCACCTCCATACCCCCCTCGTGAACTGTGTTGCCTTGGACCATTCTGTTCTTGGTTAACTTGTGCCATATACGCATTGGCGACGTTGGGGTCGGCCAGAGAGGGTATTGAGCCATAGCCAGGGTACGCAGGAGTTTGCGCGGGCTGTGGAGGTGGTTGGACTCCTGGACGTTTGTAGGTCGACTCTTTTGATTCGGCATTATAGTAATATGTATGGCCTGTCGGTGCTGTGTGCTCACTCCATCCTGGAGGGAGCGGTGCCAGAGCAGCTGCGGATGGCGTATGTGTCGACCTGAGCATTTCGTTCGTCGCGTCGCATCCTAGGACATCAGGTTGTTCGTCCGGTAGTTATTGGATGTGGAACTCGATATATGAACGGATAAAGAGAGGCTTCCGGGTGTCGATGTGAATGCGCAGCTTGATTATAAGCAATCTTTTGTTGTTGAAGATGTATCCGTATAGTCAAGCGATAGCAAAAAGTCTAATGACTGCCAACTTTGGCAAGAAGAGATCCGAAAGAGCTTGGGCCTGGTATGTTTAGTGGAAGATTGCTAGCCTACCTACCCTGTAACTCTTTCAGCAAT
The DNA here is from genome assembly GCA_013396295.1 of Fusarium heterosporum. Lineage (NCBI taxonomy): Eukaryota > Fungi > Ascomycota > Sordariomycetes > Hypocreales > Nectriaceae > Fusarium > Fusarium heterosporum. The sequence goes on along the minus strand of JAAGWQ010000078.1, from coordinate 92,215 downwards.
TGCCACAAAAGATGATCCCCGATTGTGTTTACTTTAGGTAGAGTGATGTACTTATAGAACTAGGCATGATTATCTTTGTTACTTAGTTTCTCTTTGAACTTTGAGTCGATCAGTTGCGGGTAAAACGTTGTGCGGTATAAATCTTTGATATTGTCTCGAAGTTTTCCGCATTGTTGACCCAACCCAGTTGACAGAGTTGCCAACTCAATACATTGATATTCCGAGATCGATGCTTATCGGAGAACAGTCATTCGAATAAATAATTGTCTCAGGAGACACTTATGCCTAGTCGTTGTAGAAACTTGAGAGAGTAGTTAGTACTCACATGGCTTGCCTCTAGGTAGTCTATGAACAGAGCATTGTTGATTGTTGGTTAGAGGGCCCCAGAAATCCGATCGGAAGATCAGGGGCCCTCATTCCCGCTTCAGGCGAAATGTCCAACCTGAGCGACGATCTGCCAACTCTTTTCAACAGCACTCTAAGCTCAGCTTTCTTGCTCTCAAGCACAACAGCGAAGACATTTAGACCTCTGTTCGAGCTTACGGGAGTTAATCTTATCTAATCATTCACGGTATTAGACTTTGCCTATGTTCCGTCAGCTCCGCCTTTTACATCCATCAAATACCGTCATCAATCATGGCCCCAGCTCATAACTATGGCTCATCTACTGGGCCCATCTCATTTTTACGGAGATATTGGAAGGTAAACTGCCCATGAAAGATCTGACATAGAAGACTCACCGATATCAACAGACAACTCACGCGCCTGACTATGTTGGCTTCCTCTTCCTCCTAACGGGCTGGATCTTGGTCCGTACTACACCTGTTTTGTGAGGTCAGGACATTAGTTGACAGATTCGTACAGACAATCCTATTTATCAACCCTTTTCATCGCATGTTTTTCATCAATGACCTTCAAATCTCGTATCCTTTTGCGGTCAAGGAGCGCGTTCCCGTCTGTACGTCTAGGCTCTCCAGCTTCACCATACCCAGAGCTAACGATCTATCAGTTATGAACTTTGTATATGCCCTCTTCATACCGTTGGGGGTCCTGATCGCCTACAATGCGTTCGCTAGATCCTCAGCTGCCAAGCATGAAGTCACATACCTCTCGTTCCTCATCTCTATTGTACTCACGTCCTTCATCACTGACATCATCAAGAACGCCGTTGGCCGACCTCGCCCTGACCTATTAGACCGTTGCAAGCCCGAAATTGGCACAAAAGCCAACACTCTAGTTAACATTGATGTCTGTACGGCAGAAGACGGCCATATTCTCCAAGAAGGTTGGCGCTCATTCCCTTCCGGCCACTCGTCCTTCTCCTTTGCGGGCCTAGGGTTTCTCAGCCTCTTCCTTGCGGGGCAGCTACACGTCTTTCGCTATTCCGCTGGAGGTCGTGATCTTAGCCGCGCTTTGGTCTGCTTCCTGCCGCTCATTGGAGCAGGGTTGATCGCTATCTCTCGCTGTGAGGACTATCGCCACGATGTCTACGATGTCTGTGTAGGTTCGGCTCTAGGAATGAGCGTTGCGTACTGGAGCTACCGACGCCATTTCCCCCGACTATCCTCGCAGAAATGTGATGAGCCTTACCCACGACCGGGCGTTGACACTCAGCCGGGCTGGCAACGAATCACCGACGACGAGGAGGCAGCTAGAAGGACAGATGTAGGATTCGAGATGGAAAACTTTCGAGGTTCGCGACGCTGATAATGGGGACTTAGGTATAGCTTGCAGGCCTTTATTGAAACGCTCTGGCTTATTCTGCATTGCAAACGCAACTCATTCACCGATACATTCAATCTACGTTCGACAGTAGCGATAGACCTGGGAGAAGCTAGAAGTTGGATAATCATTTTGTGGTCATTTCATGATATTATTGTACAGGGGCAGATAAGAGCAGCCCCGCATTCCTTTCTCCCCCGTCTATCAAGAATCTATTGCCTGGTTTCTTACTTTTCCTCCGTCTCCTCGTTCTTCGCTAGATCATGTTCCTTCAGCAACGCTGTGATCTCGTCGGCGCTCCACAGACGGTGATAGATCTTGCCGTCCTCAGTCTGTCCCACTGTTGCAAACTCGACTGAATAGGTGTTAGTAGGGATTTCAGTTGTTCACTTATATGGTTAGACGTACTCTTCTCGCTGCTCAACTTGGTTGAGTCCATTGTCTTGCTGAGAACCTTGACAGCCATGCCGCAAGCCTCCTTCAGAGTGCAATCCTCCTTATAGTCCTGCTTAAGCAGACTCTGTGCACTTGCATTGTTGGCACCCGCACTCGTAGCCTTCCAGCCACCGTAGTTGCCAGAGGGATTGCTGAGGTAGAGCTGAAATTGTCTTCGGGGATCCCAACCAGCGTAGATAAAAGAAACGCCGAAAGGTCGTAGACCACCATGCTGGGTGTAGCCCTGCTTCAAATCACAAAGTCGGCGAACGAGCTGTTCGCAAGGAATATCTTCGTTGTAGGTGAGGAGGTATCGCTGAGCAGCTTGTCGAGCGTAGTTGATAAGGATGTTGGCATCGGCGGTCATTCCAGCAACGGCGCAGATCATGTTACTGCATGTAAAAAGCATATGTTAGCCAAGCTGATAAAAAAGGCAAGGGTTCAGCCGCGTGGATTTGCGCACTCATTCAAGATGTAGAGCTTCTCGGCAGAAGTGTCCTGCTCCAGCAGCTTTGAGGTGACCTTTCGCTCAGCAGCAAGGACGATTCCATCCTTTGCCAGAATACCAATGGCGGTACCTGCATGGGAGATAGCCTCTAGGGCATATTCGACCTGGTATAGACGGCCCTCTGGTGAGAAGATAGTTGTCTGTATGAATCGGTTAGCTTGGTGAGAGCTTCCAGGTGTCGAAGCTTCAAAGGCCAACGCACTCGGGAATCGTAACGTCGAGACATAATGGGTGATTTATGACGACAGCGGAGATTGAATCAATGAAGTAGTATTGCTTCTGAAAGAGCAACAAAAAACTAGGTGGAACGAGACAAGAAGCCGCTGTGAGTGTGACGATCTGGTTGATGGAGTTGAGGCTGTGGATTCGTTTACGTCGGTGCAGCCCAGGTCCAGGACGTTACCTGTAACGGAGCTCTAGGCCGCCGCGCCGCGTTAGCTTTCTGCTGTCGCTGCTCAGCACCAAGGCTGGAGAGTTTGTGCCTCAGGTTTTAGTAGTGGGGGAGTTGTGGCCAATGTGATTACACGGGCGCGGCAAGGCTAGCTCCTTTCATTGCTGACCAAATGAAGCTCATGGCTTGTTTCTCAGGCAAACAGCTTGCCACCGCTAGGCATCATATGTTTACCTGACGCGCCAACTAGTAAAATTCAACGTGGCAGCGTCTGGACCTGTTCAGCACCTATGTTGCTTGAGTTATTTTGTCGTCCATTACAAGCTAGGTTTTCTCACTCAGCAAGGGCCGCCCAGAGCAAACCCCAATCGAAGTGTTACAAACACGAATTCATCCTGGTTCCTGCCACCTGCCACCTGCCACCAGAATTCAGCCGCTGTAGGGCATGAGCGGGCCGGAAGCTAGTACCGAAGTTTTCTACCTCCGCATTAAGCTCTCCTCCCCCTCCAGCTTTGAAATCGCAACATTTCCCTTTAACATCATCAATCATCTCGAAGGACCGACATAACGACATATCCCACAACTAGTTTGGGGATACAACGTCGCCTTCTATCCTTTTGCGCCACTATCCAAACTCCGTATCGAATACTGACTTGCAAGTGCGCGCGTCTTTGCAACTTTGGCACGCGACCCGCCCTATCTCGCTGATACTGGAAACTTGCGCTACTCAAGACTATCGCGCATATTTCAAACAGCCTGTAGCGTCTCCTGACATAACCAAAGCCTTCATCACACTTAGCGCAACCGGCGAGCAACAAAAGCGACATCACTATTCATTTGGCGCACGTCTAATTCCAGCTGAGTGTCAGTGTCAGTGAGAACGTCTCTTTGCGCCAAAACGTATAGAGATTGAGGATACAGACAAGCATTTTCGCGTGGATCAGTTGGGAAGACCCTGAAACTGTTCTTGACATAGTCGTGACTCTCAAATATCTCCCACGTAATTACCTCAATGCCTGTCTAAGGGCGAGCACCATCCTGCGCTTTGTTGCAACAGTAGAAACCATTCCCACATCACTGCGTTGGCAACTCACGTCGTTCGATATCGGCACGCGTCTCTCCCACAGCAACCGCGCCAAAACCATCTCTACACGCTCCAATCATGTCTGGTAAGCGACTACGGCCTTCCAAGATCTCGAAGTGTCCTCGGCCACTTCAACCCGGCGCACCTCCAAAGCGCGACGACTACTGCGAGCCCAAACATTCAAGATCATCAACTAACAACTACATCTCAGGCGAAGCAGAACCCCGACGTTCGGTACGCGCTACCAAGGGCCAGCATACTAAATCATTCGACGAACTTGAGCCTGCGACCATGCCCAAGAAGCGACAGACTAAGAAAACAAAGAAAGCCAAAGAGCAAGAGCAGGAACAAGAGCAGGAACAGGAGCATGAACACGAACAAGATCAACAACAAGATCAGGAAGAAGAGGAGGAGGATGAGTTGATACGCTGTGTTTGCGGCGCCACGGAGCAAGACGAGGATTCCGGCGAAGCTTGGATCGCTTGCGAGACTTGTGGTGCATGGCAGCACAATGTATGTGTGGGAGTAAGCTCATTCGACGATGAAATCCCGGAACATTACTGGTGCGAGCAATGTCGCCCAGACGATCACAAGGAACTCCTTGATGGTATTGCCAAGGGTGAGAAGCCCTGGGAAGCCCGGCGCAAAGCACACGAAGAAGAGGCCAAGAAGAAGAAGCGTGGTGGACGTAAAGGCAAGGGCAAGCGACTCAGCGAGACCAAGGACGAAGACAAGAACAAGGTTAAGTCATCGCCCGCGCCTGATACTGCAAAGGAAAAGAAGGACACAAAGACGGGTAAACGAAAAGTCCGCGAAGACTCGCATGACACTGATGGCAAGGTATGAATCCTTCCCCTTCACGCAATGGTCTAATACTAACAAGTCTGTAAACCTAGTCGGCCAAGGTTCGTCGCATGTCAGAGAACGGGGCTCCGCTGGTCACTGTCTCCTACACGCCGCCTGAGGATCTTGCCAAGTCAGTGGGGGACCTACATAGTTCTCGAACAGGACCGGCAAAGGCGCTGAGTAAATCCATCATTCATGTTTTGGCATTGATGCAGAAACAGGGTGAACTCCAGCTTGAAGAAAGCGATACAGTTGAATCTCTGTCCGAGACTTTCGCACTCCAGATCGAGCGCGGCGTATATGACACGCACCCTGTGACCAAGGGGCTGAAAGAGTACAACCAGCAGATCAAATCGTTAAGCTTCAACCTGAAGAACAACCCGGAGCTTTGCCATGGACTTCTGTATAAGACCCTGTCGCCTGCAACTTTGGCCATTATGACATCAGAGCAGCTTGCATCGTCCGAAATGCAAAAACAGACCGCAGAGATGAAGGCTAAGGCCGAGAAGCAATCTATTCTTTACACGGCTGAGACAGGCCCTCGTGTTCGACGAACACACAAGGGTGAAGAGGTTGTTGATGACGAAACCTTCGTCAACGACTCTGCTGTACCTCTCCCACCTGGACCGCCTCGCCGCCCAGACCCTCTGGCCGTCAAGAAGGAGCCTACAGGGGGTGACAGAGCAGACCTTGCCTCACATCCCCAACAGACTGATGATAAGCAAAGGTCACCAAGTCATCCAGACTTCGATATTACCAAGGTCTTCTCCAGCGTCAAATCTCCCACCGCATCACATAATCGTCGGCCTTCAGCTCTAGTTACTGGAGCGAATGGCCCTGGTGTAGATGCCGATGTTGACCGTATGCTTCAAGAGGAGAACGAGTCGCCTCCTTATTCACCCACAGAAGAAACCCAAGACCCGGATGTGATCTGGCATGGCTCCCTCGCTATGAGTTCTATCGCAGACTTCACCGCCACGGCCAAGTACATCGGTGGCGCCAACTTCGCTTCAGTAGGGCCGTGGTCAAAGCTCATTCCCAGCCGTCTAACGGTTGCTGGACGAATCCCCGAGCAGAGCGCTATTGAGTATCTATGCGGTCTCCGTTATAGCAAGACCACTGATATTATTGTCATTTCCCTCACACCCGTGTCTCCAGTCTCTCATACCGACTTTCACGCCCTCCTTAACTATTTCATCAGCAAGAAGCGCTATGGTGTCATTGGGGATAAGGCGATCGGTAACGTCCGAGACACATATCTTGTGCCGGTACCTCCTGGAGAGGATAACTATCCCGAATTCATGCTCAATCTAGTTGACAACAAGATTCCAAAGATTCGCACGGAGCCTATGTTACTAGCTGTGTTTGTTTATCACACTGATCCCGAGCAGCTTAAGCAAGTGAAGGATGGAGTTGCTAGTCAGCAAGATGCCCAAGCATCGGGATCACCAGCTCCCACAACCCATGCACAGAGGAGCAACTCTATAGCTTCAACAGGCCCTGCGTTTTCACCAGCAACCCCTCAAGCTCCTCAAGGAGGGTTCTCACAACAATCATCCCCAGCCCAGTGGCAATCTACAACGCCAGTACCTATTCCTCAACCACCTTACTCTCGACCACCGCCGCCACCGCAAGTCGTGGCACCACAGATGTCGGATGCCCACAAGCACCAGGCCCAACAGGCAGGCGTGGCCGTAGCTCAGGAACTCCTCGGACCTTGGATTGCTGCACCGACTGTGCAATTTATCCTACCCCAAGCATATCAGATGGCCCGCAGGGAGTGGGAGGTTGTTAGAAGGGTTCTAGAACGCGACCCCAAAGCCCGCGAGGATCTACAACATCTTGGCACTCTGCTAGAGAAGGAAACCACTGCAGATAAAACAGGTGCCGTAGCCTCATAATGGTGTTACTGGAAGGAAAGAGAACAAGCAACGGTCAACGAATAACTAGCCAAAGGCGCCCAGGAGTTTAGTGATGGAATTGTGTAGGATGTCGCGGTTTTCTTACCTATACTTGTTGGGAAGTATGCTCATATTCTTTGCAGAATGATAAGGAGAGGGATCTTTGGATTTTATGATACTCTAGAGATGCGAAATCAAAGGCTCGCTTTCTCAATTACATACCTTTTCTTGTAGTTACAGCTTTCAACCTACTGCTTTTCATGCTTATCCCTCGTACTAAATTAATGTCCCCTTGTGATCCTATTGCTGACCGAGTTGTGTTAACAAACCTTACTACGGCGTACAATCTCCTTTGAGGCATTTCTCAGAATTACTCTCTACTGGTAAATTATAGGTATGATAGCTAAATTGATGAGGTCCCTGTTCATGGCAGTGCTTGGACTGACATTCAGGCCTTGTGATGGTAATATATGATATGGATGTACCCTTGAAGTTCCTCTAAGTTAGTACCGATAAGGTTTCTCAAACTTATATAAATATTTCGGTTTATACATCAGCTCTTTAAAGCATATCGCGCATTTGCATATTAGAAAAGATGACACAAAATGACAGCAAGTTTTTTGGTACGTTGCATACCCGCTTCATGAGGTTCTGAGTCTGATAAACGCGAAGTGTGGCTCAGTTTATGCTGGATGGTCAAAGACCGACGGTGGAAGACGATAGATGGTAAGATACCGTTTCGAAAACGGCCTGGGGCCCCGAACGGTGAGAATTACGCTACGCCTCACAGTCTTGAAACGTTCAGCTCAGTGCCCCCGGTAAATGCATAAAGGCTTGCGGTCAGGTGCAGCACCATTTCTACTTGTTGTACGCGTCATAGCTGCGTCTAAACGCAGGATAAATAACAAAATGCTTGGAGTCAGTTCGCATTATTTAGGATAATTCTGCGAGGAACAAATATAATTCTAGGCGAGTCGTTGGTGCTTGATCCGGTGTATGTTGTGTTCCAGGCAGGCAGCACCAGTAAGAAACACTGTGCAGGTTGTGTTGGCGAGCTGAGTAAGGCGCGAATCACAGTGCGAGTGGTATCACTCCAGGGATGCCGGCACCTTCTATTCGCTTTCCTTTAACATTCTCCGGTATTTTGCGAGCTTCAAACATGAGTCGTTTTCATAAACTCTAGATTTGAACTGTGTACCATGAGCTTACAGGCACGGATTCTTTGAGTCCCAAAGTTCTGTCTAATTTCGCCGGTTCCTTCTTGAGAGCGTGCTCACGCATATAGACATTGCCAATGTCGACCTTCAATGGAATCGTGACCGAATTCCCAGATATACGAAGTGAGGATACAAATTCAACTGTTAAGCTATAGCTAACAGACCAGTTGATTTCTTTCGTCAAAATGCCACCGCACAACCACCACTGGCTTGTTTCCTAAGCCATGTTCACAGTGATCACCTCGCTGGTTTGGAGAGTCTTCGGTCTCCATTGTGCGTAGGTACACAAGCCAATTCGAGACTCTTACTGAAAGTATATCCAGTGTGTACTGCTCAGCAGCTACTCGGGAAATCCTCCTTCGCCTTGAGCGGTACCCGTGTAGGATCAATTATGCGAAAGGCATACTGGAAGCCAGACAGCAAACCTTTAAGCATCTCAACAAAGTACTGGTACGTATAACATTATGAAACAAAACCGCGTTCCATTCTGACCTAGGCAGAAAGCATTGCCTCTCGAAACACCCACGTCCATCGAGCTTCGCCCAGGACGTGAAATCCAGGTGACGATCTTTGACGCTAATCATTGTCCTGGCGCTGTCATGTTTTGTGAGACTGACATATAAATCCCTTTTTGACTCTTACTAACGAAGCCAAAGTGGTGGAAGGGAATGACAATGCGATTCTGTACACAGGAGACACACGGAGTGAGCCATGGTTTGTCAATACCATATCGCGGAACCCTAACCTTGTCGAATATACGTCAGGCCTAAAGACACTTGACAAGATCTACCTTGATACATCTTTCACTGAAAATGTCCCGTTCCAGACAAAAGCTCAAGGTATAGCTGAATTACTTCGAAAGGTTACCCAATACCCGAGCGACACCATATTTCACCTCCAAGCCTGGACCTACGGATATGAAGATGTGTGGGTTGCCCTGTCCAAAGCCCTTAAATCTAAAGTGAGTTGGTATTATTATAAATTGGTCTAAATAACATGTAACACCGACAACAGATCCACGTCGACGACTATAAACTCCGCATTTATGGCTCGCTCAAGTCCAATGCCACGGACCCACGCCTGAATACAGACGTCCATCTTACCACCGAGTCGCCAGCCTTAATTGGTCATATGTGTGGTAACACGCCGCATCCTGGGTACTTAACATCCGAAGTTAATGTCCGCTTACACAGTTGTGAGAAGGGAAACATGTGCGAACTGGCTCAGAGACCCACGACTGTATCGATCCAGCCTATAATAGCTCACTTACCTACAGGAGAGGACCTGGCTGAAGTTGGAGTCGGTGGCGGTGGAGATGACCTCCAACGGGAAGCTGAATTAGAATATTTGGATCAAGCTAGCTTGGAAGCCTTGTTCAATAAGTTCGTTGATCACAATGGTACCGCTGAAGCTGATCTAACCGTCTGTTAGGGCCCTCTCTTCTTCGACTTCATCGACTGATATGTCAGATTTCCTCCAAGATTTTATGGAACAAATAGTCTCGACAGGTCGAAACATACCATTGGATTGGGATGTCGAGACTTTGAGTGCGCATTCGACCGACGAGATCATCATCATGCTTGTTGAAAGGCTGGGAAAAACCGCCAAGAACAAGCAACTCCGCAATGAATGTGGTCTCCCGACGACGATCTATTTTCCTTATTCTCGGCACTCTTCTTTACCAGAACTCTGCCACCTCGTGGGCGTTTTCCGGCCTAAAGATGTGTGGCCATGCACTGTCAGTCCAATTGAATGGCTGAGGAATGGTAGTAATTCTAGAATGATTCTCAGGAATTTGGCTGATGGCAACTAGGGATCACCATTGGGTCCATGTTTGGGCGACTTTGTTCTGGCAAAGTGTTTGAGCATGATCGTGTCATGCAAAATTTAGCCGCTAAGTACGCGTCGAGCATCGCACATGAGCAGCATGGTAGTCAGATCACCGTCGGTTCGAACCGTATACCAAGTTCACCAGCCCATGAGCCGCAGGATACTCAGCAGCAAAGATCCAATGACACAGAACGTAGGTTTGTGAGCCCGCTGCAAGAGACTCAAACAAGTAGTTCGTACGAACATCTTGTAGTTGGACCAGAACACCCGCCACAAGATTTGGATGCTCCATTTGCGGGCACCTCCGTTTGCCGGTTAGCTGGGGATCTCGATGCTGAGCAGGCGACGCAATCTCAGCAAGGCCACGAACTGTACTCTAAGGTACCGGCCAAACGAGCATGCGACAAACCAGCTCCTAGGTCTCACGGCCATAAGCGCTCCTTCTCTGAACTATCCAACCAAGGAGTCGAGGGCAGCAGGCATGGCATAGCAAAATCAAATAAGAGATCGCTCGACTCAATTCAGTTAGAGGGTTGCTCTCTTGTTCGTCAAGATGCATACTGCCAAATGTTACAGAACATAAATGGCGATACTTGGGTCCCTCTCCGGCTGATATCAACAAGTGATGAATATACCGCGACCGAACAAGAGCTTTGATTGAAGGCTGCATTCACTGCTGAGGGCATGAGGGGGCCTCGGGCTCGGTAGACATCTTCATCTGTCGGAACTCATTGTGTTATGTCCATGCAACAGTTTCGGTCACCCTTTGTTTGGGCCAATGCAACATTTCTAGAAAATTCGGTCGGCCGGCCAAACCTTCCTCTATTTGTGCCATTATCTGCAGAGACCAGCTCCTCGTGTACCAGTAACTCTTCTCCAGAGCTGCCCAGTGTACAAGATAATGAGCGAGAAGAAGAAGAGCATGAGGCCTGTGTGTAGCAAGGTCATAAAGCACGCTATCGTTAAGAGTATATAACCAGAACTGTGCTGCTCCCACTTCTACGTGTAGTCCAGCGGCGGCAAAAAGGCGGGCAGAGGCTTCAAGACCTTCCAAGGCCGATACATAATGTTGAAGGCTGCTGGCAGGAATGTCCGCTTCCTGGAACGCTCGAAGCCTCTGATATGCAGCCCAAGTATCTGTGGGTAGTGCTGATTTTTCGAGAGAGGGACAACTATGTCATGGGTTAGCTTTGTGGTATCATGGCAAAGGGAGCCAAGTGTACGTACGGTTCTCCTTCTTCGTCTTCGTCGAGGGTCCAGACCCCGTAAACTGCAGGTGCAAATTCGGTTTTGACGATTCGTCTCAGTGCTGGCTCTAAAGTTGTTTTGATACCCCTCAGGAGCCCGGCGAGCTCGATAAAATTTTTGATGGGCTCTTCTAGTATACGGTTGTTCATACGTAATGGGAGGGTCAACATATGAAATACCACAATGGTCGCAAAGCCAAACGCTGGAAGCCAGTTAGTGAGTTGAAAGTTCTGGAGACATCGACGGTAACCCTCAGAGCCGAGGGTTTGATGATAGTCAGCCAATGGGAGATATGTCTTGCGGCTGGCAGGGACTAAATAAGCTTTGTGAGCGGCGGCCATAGCCAGGACGCCATGCATAACGAAGGGATCTTGATAACCTAACCGAGGTAGCGCAACGGTCCAAACATATGTCAGATCTCTGCGGATGGAGAGGCTCTCGGCCGTCACGGTGCAATAGTGATGCATCAGTTCACAGTCGTGAGCCCAGAGTTCGTGTGGGGGAAACGGGGCGATCTTGTCTGTAGGACTAGGATAATGGAAGCTGTAAGACGGATCAGGGGAGTCGTCTAGGTCATGATCCAATGATCCTGGAGTCGAAGGAGCCAAGTTGGGGAATCGTGCTGAGTGAACATCGCTACCGCTATCGACTGAAGAGCTGGCAAAGCTGGTAGCTGGCTGTGATGCGAGACTACAAGGCACACCGTGTCTTGCACAATGGAAACATGCTGGTCGAGCCTCATCGCACTACTGGTGTTAGATTTTAGACATTAATGTGGAATTGACTGTCGATATGCGAGATGAGTGTCGTGACACCTGTGAATCGATATTCGAACTGTATAAGTGGCTTTGTAACTAACCTTGACTTTGCGACGCTTACAATTCAAGCAACCGGTGCGAGACTTGGTATGAGTTCTTCGTGAAGACATTTTGTGATTGGTTTGGAACCCGCGGATTCGGATTAGACAACAGACATGAATACGAAGGCGAATGAAAAATGAAGAATAGAAGATCGAATAGTCAACTCAGAAAAGTGCTTTTCACATGAACTCGGGATCCGGGGGAGTACAAGACGAGGAGGATTAAGGAATACTCGGGTCCAAGGCCTCGGAACGCGTACTCGGGCCTACTAATCCTCTTTGGGGAACAGATCGCACGCCATGGACCTTGTAGACGGGGACGTGAGCCTCATTCTTCGTCCGCTAGCGTTTATATCGACTAATGTGGGATGACGACTGAGAGACCTGAGTAGAGGCCTCATTTGGCGGGTACTTGCGGCTCCTTCCGTCCATTTGACAGTATACGCGTATCTGGCAAGGAGATACGAGATTTACGAGCTGAGCATTGGGATAAATACGCGGAAGTATATAGAGCTTCTATAAGATGTTTTGAATGTGGTTGAAAGAAGTTGTATAAAGAAGTTATAGATGACTACTCGGAAACTGGTAGGATTTGCTTTATACTACTCCGAGGTAGCTTGTAGAACTTGTGCAGTACCTATTCAACAGTTTTGGGCCGAGTTTGCTTGTAGCCTTTCTTCCTTACGTATTGTTTTCTTTATTTACTTTGGTTTTGTTTGACGTCTTAACTACCCTGTAATTCCCGACCTCGGACCGCCCGACCGCCCGACCGACCGACCGGCATGGATTGCAATCCAAACTACGAAGATGCCGTGTGGGCTTTCTACCGATTTATACCTTCAAAAGAGGCCAACATCGTTTTTGTTGTACTCTTCGCGATAACGACACTGTTGCACGTATTCCAACTATGGCGAACACAAACATGGTATCTAATACCCTTGGTTATAGGTGGAGTCTGTACGTTTATCTTTTATGCCAATGACAACTAGATGGATGGCGGGCACTGATACATAAGGTATAGGTGAGGTTATTGGATACATTGGGCGAGTCCTAAATACAAACCAAGAACCTGGGTGCTGGACCATGGGACCGTATATCATGCAGAGCGTCTTGATTCTCATTGCACCCGCGCTCTTTGCTGCGTCGATCTACATGATTCTCGGTCGGATCATTCTCTTGACCGAGGGTGAGCACCACTCACTGATCCGGAGGAAGTGGCTCACCAAGGTCTTTGTATTTGGCGATGTGGCTTCGTTCATGCTCCAGTCGTCCGGTATGCTACAAATTCAGGGTTAATGTGAATGGTGAGGAGGGAAGTGCTAACAGACCTTGTAGGCGGCGGTCTCATGGCTGTTGCAGACATGAGCAAAATGGGAGAGAAGATCATCGTCGGTGGCCTATTTGTGCAGCTCTTCTTCTTCGGCTGCTTCATCATAGTTAGCGCCGTATTTCACCATCGAATGCGCCTCAGCCCAACGCCCAAGTCACTCGACGCCTCAGTAAGATGGCAGACATATCTCACAACACTCTACGTGACAGGCATTCTCATCTGGGTGCGGAGTTTGTTCCGTGTAGTTGAGTTCATTGAGGGTAACGATGGGCACCTGATGCGCAGCGAAGTATGGGTGTTTGTCTTTGACGGGATGCTGATGCTCCTGGTGCTGGCCTGGATGAACTGGTTCCATCCCGGCGAGATCGGCTTGTTGATTAGAGGGGAAGACTCGATTACAAATGGGCTGGAGCTGGTCCAGGGGCGGAGAAAGAGGCTTGACACTATGGAGAGTCTGTCATCGGAGCAGCATTTACAGGACGACAGACGGCACTAATACAGCACCCCTGCCGCCCAGAGCCCCTGCAAATCGCGGAGTCTCCAGTCTTTGGCTCAGGTGACAGCCAATTAAGATGAGAAAGTCGTCGAGCGACAATCGGTGAAACCGCGATCTGAGACAAGAGGAGCGCTATTTCAAACATGACATGGCGCCAGTGCTTAATCTTGTTTGTCATATACGGATATTCCCGCCGAAAATTGCTGAGAAATACACCTTTTGGCGTAGGTCGCCAAGTGGGATAACTTGAATCAATTTTCAACAGAACTGATTACTAAAAATTATACAGCATAGGTAATCGTCGCCGAAACTCGCTATAATAATAGGCGTCTTTTGAAAGAAAAGCTATGACAGACATTTTGGTGTATGTATATACATTGTTGGTGCTTGCTGTCACTTTTGGTGTTTCACCTTTCCCTGGATATGGTAATCTTTCCTCAGGAGATCATAAAAATGGCCTTTTTTAGACCAGATGACAGAAAAACTTGGGTGGTTTTGTGACAAAACACAAAGCACCTTATCTACTTTTTTTTGCCCCTTGAGCCTTCCTTCTTTTAGCGCTTGGCTATGGCGACTGCAAGAGTGTTAGCGTCACGTCATGTCTCCTTGGGAAGGTTGAGGTCATTGATCTTTGGAACATCAACATCTCTTTCCCTCTGCTTTCCAGTGTTTTGTATGCAAATACCAATCTAAATCGAGCCTCACATACTGTAACTCAGCCTCATCATGACAGTCTTGACGGACGTTATAGCAGAAGTCACTTTGACGCGTATCTTCGTCTATAGCTCCCTCTTTCTAATCGTCTCCTTCATCGTCGACACGCTGTCTCAACCTCGTTATCCTTCCGAGATCCCAGTCCTTGGACACGACCCGAAGAAATGGTTCTCCACCATCCGGAATAGTATCGCGTACTTTACTCAGCACCAGAAATGGATTGGCGAGGGCTACGAGAAGGTATCTCTTTACTCACTCGTTACTTGCGATAAGCAGAACAGGTCTAATCAGAAATAGTACGGCAAGAAAGGCCTTGCTTTCATCGCGCCTGCGCCTATTTCGCGTCCACCTGACATTATTCTTCCCCGATCACAGATCGCTTGGATGATGGATCAGCCCGATCGCGTACTCTCAGCTTCTCATGCCCATGATAAGATCCTTTACACAGAGTATAACTTTCCTGGCAATGATCTCTCTGTGGAGCCATTCCCCAACCGCGTCATTCATAAGTATCTAGCTCGCCATTTATCGGCGCTCGTTCCGCAGCTCGAAAACGAGGTCAAAGGCTCTGTTGAGGATGCGCTGGAGACTCTGATGAAGGAAGCTGCTCAGAAAGACGCCAATAATGTTGACAATGAGGGATACGTCAAGGTCAACATGTGGAACCTCTGGCTTGCCATTGTTCCGCGTATTACAAACCGTCTTCTGGTTGGCGAGCCCGTTTGTCGCGATCCCGTCTTCATAAAATCCATGGTCAACTTCACCGACGCTGTTGTACGAACCAGCTTTTTGCTAGCCGCCTTTCCCCAGGTTCTTCA
The DNA here is from genome assembly GCA_013396295.1 of Fusarium heterosporum. Taxonomy (NCBI): domain Eukaryota; kingdom Fungi; phylum Ascomycota; class Sordariomycetes; order Hypocreales; family Nectriaceae; genus Fusarium; species Fusarium heterosporum. Next base: position 76,816 of record JAAGWQ010000078.1, on the reverse strand, counting down.
TCCGATTGTTGGGCGTCTTCTTGCAATCCCGAATTACCTTCAATGGCGCGCATCCTCTCGCCGTGTACTACCCGTTATCGAAAAACGCCTGCAAGACATGCGACGTAAGGAGGATGGTGACCCGGAGATGAAGGACTGGTCGCCCCCTGAGGACTTTTTGACGTGGGACATCCGCCTTGCGATGTCAGAGGGGAAGACTTCCGAGCTGGATCCTGTGCTTATCTCTAAGCGTATCTTACCTATCAACTTTGCAGCTATTCACACAACTGTCTTGACAGGCCAGTCTTGGATGTTGGATTTTCTGTCCACTCCGCCCTCAGAAAACGTTGGCGGAATCCTCCGCGACGAGATTCTTGCTCATAAGCCTAACCAAGGCCCATGGACCAAACAAGGCCTCGCTTCCCTCGTACGCCTCGATTCATCCCTCAGAGAATCTCAGCGGCTCAGTAACTTCGCTGCCAACCTTGTTGAGCGCCAAGTCATTGCTCCAGAAGGTCTTCGAAACCCCGAGTTCGGATGGACACTACCGCGCGGCGCAATGGTAACTGTCAATCTACAGGGAACACATCACGACGAGGAAATCTACAAAGGTGCCTTGAAATACGATCCATGGCGGTTCTCAAGAGTTCGGGAAGAGTGGGACGCAAAGACACCAGAAGAGAAGATGGAGAGAGAGGAAGAGGGTAAAAAGGCCCGCGGACTAGGAATGGTGACAACGAGTGATTCTCACTTCGCGTTCGGCCATGGTCGACATGCATGGTAAGTCTTGGCATGGTTGATAAGAAAGTCACAACGTATTAACTTTTTTATAGTCCTGGCAGATTCTTTGTTGCTCATGAGCTCAAGCTCATCATAGCTTCCCTACTGCTCAACTACGATATGAAGGCGCTTGACGAACGCCCTAAACCTCAATGGCTGGGAGCCACAATCATCCCTCCTCTAGCTGCATGCGTTGAGATCCGACGAAAAAAGTCTGCCTGATTATTGCAGACATGTTCATTTACTAGCTGTATCCTCCACGAGCTTCGCCATCGTTCAATGCCACCCCATTTCTCTTATCATCCATCAGCCTCGTCAACGCTTTCACCAACTTCTCTACAGCGCCCTCCGACGTCTGGTGATGGAAGACAAGCCTGGCCATAGGAAAGACTGAGATATCCTCTTGGGCGCAGTACTCCACAAACGCTGCTGGTGGAATTCCAGCAGCCTCCAGGTCGAGTATGATCATGTTCGTCTGCACAGGAAGTGCGAATTTATATCCAGCAGCTTGAAGCCTTGTAGCAGTCAACTTTGTCATGGTATGGACAGATGGGAACCTCGGGATGCTGTACTCAAGAGCCGCCAGAGCTGCGGCAGCCATCATACCCGGCTGCCGTGTTCCCCCTCCCAACATCTTTCTGAACCACTTGGCCCGCTCAATGAAAGGCTTTTTACCTAGGATAACACTGCCCATAGGCGCACCGATGCCTTTAGCGAGGCAAATGGACATACTATCGAAGCAAGCTGCGTAAGCTTTGAGATCGACGTTTTCTCCAATCACGCCGTCAAAGACACGGGCACCGTCGAGATGCATGGCAATAGGTTTCTGGCCTTCTGGCACAGGGAATGAGCGGACATAGCTGGAGATGGCTTGTGCATCTGCAAGAGGTAAAATGGTCCCAGAGAGGGTATTTTCAAGAGATACAACCCTTGTGGGCGGAAAATGAACTGTGATAATTAGCATATATCAACGATGTCTGAACAGGGAACATACTATTCCCATCAGCAATGACATTCTCCTTCACATCTTCCAACGTCAAATGCACACCGTTCTTCGCATGCACCGTCGTGACACTCGCCTGAGAAATGACGGGCAAAGCCCCGGACTCCCAACAATGCACATGAGCACGATGATCCAACAGTACGCTATGCGGTGGTTGCGTGAGATGCGTTCTTAGACAGATCTGGTTCCCCTGCGTGCCTGACACAGCCCACAGCGCAGCCTCCATACCTGTCAATTCCATGAGACGTGCTTCAAGGGCTTTGACAGAGGGGTCGCCTTCTGAGTCGTAAATATCATCGTTGACAGAGGCTTCGAGGATAGAAGTCATCATCTCCTCGATGGGGACGGTTACAACATCTGAGCGGAAGTCACGCGATGCTTTCTCGCGGTTAGATAGGAGTTTGGACTGGACTTTCGGTGTGAAAGGGGACTCGAGGGGTTCAACAAGGCTAGGCATTGTCAAGGAACTGTGCTGAGAGGTTCTTGGTGAAAGTCTTGGATACGAGAATGGCTAGATCTACTGGCATGTCTGGGTCTTTATATACTCTTCATGATGGTGACTAACCCCGCATCATGAGGGGAAATCTAAGCCCTTGATTGCTTCGCGTCTGTTATCTCTTGTGATGTGCTGGTCCAGTCGTGGGTTTCCCGCGGGGATCGAGATAGAATGCACTTACTATTCAAGACGTAGAACAACGAGTGGATCACTAGACAGTTTTAATTTCAGTACGTACATTTATCCTATTAACTTATTTAGTCCAATCATATTAAAAGGCTGTATGTCTTATTCAAAGCCCCCTCGTGAATACGCAGCCATGTGCGATGGATACATATCGAAGATGGGTCTTCACACGTAACTCCGCGGTCAAGTGAGTTTCCCGCGGTTGCGCGGCTTTGATACAACTCATTGATATGTTATGATATACTGATTATGATAATCAATGCTTTTATCGTCGAGTTGGTGGGTATTTAAATCTCTAAGGTTAGACTCGTCACTTGATTCATTGTAGACTCTGCAAGATACGTTGGGTTAAGATAGTGTGAATAATGCTTTTAGTAGCCATATTTAACAAAAATCGGACATGGTCTACAAACTCTGATCGACCTCAATTCAAGCACGCTCAGAATCCATACACTACAAGTCAAATCCCAAACCATCAGTGTTACCCAGAAAGACGCCACCGTTCTGGCCCTGCTTCAAAAGAGCACCAATATCCACTCTTCCGCCTGTGATATACCTCTCACTGACACCCAAGTTCACTCTTCTGCTTAACTCTTCTCTCAACTGCGCCTTCAAAGCACCCATCTCAGCCTTGGTAAGTCCCTTGGCTGCTTGCTCCTTTCTTCTTCGTCCGCCACCGCGGCCGCCTATTCCGTTGCTTGCATTGATCTCGTCGAGGTCCTCAGAATCGTACTCGACTCCGAGCTCATCTGCTGCATTTCGCAGCCATGTGTCGTCACTGTGAGCCTTCTCCTTGGCCAAAATTGTGTCGGCAATCTTCTTGGCCAGGGTTACACGGGGCTTGAGGCGTGAAACCATCTTGGGGTCGACAGGGAGAGTTTGGATAAAGTGCTCCCTCTTCGCGCCCTCACTACGCTTAGCGTGTACTTTGGAGGTGAGACGGCGTGTTGAGAGAACCTCATCGGGCGAGCAGAGAATCACACTGGCACCACTGGACTGACCACGGGCAGTACGACCAGATCGGTGGATATATGTATCCGCAGATCGGGGGACATGGTAGTGCAGGACTTGGTCGACTTGTTTGATATCAAGACCACGAGCAGCAACATCAGTGGCAATAAGAATGGAGTTGCGAGTGGCAGTAAAGCGCTCAAGGGAACGATGGCGCGCCTTCTGGATCATCTGAGAATGCAACGGCAGGGCAGTGAGGTTAAGGTTGGTAAGTAGGGGTGTAAGACGGCGAACAGCAGAAATAGAGTTAGTGAAAACCAGGGTGCGGCGACCAGGGTTGAGAAGAAGGACAGCATAGAGGTAAAGATCCTAAAACATGTTAGCATCGTGGATCTATCTGTGCTGTGCAATAACTTACCTTTTCCATAGCACCACACTCAATCAGTCCCTCCTTCAAACCTGAAGCCATCTGACTGACAGGGTCGACGTCGATGAACTTGGGTTCGCCCCTGAACTTGAGACACTTCATCAAATATGCCATCTTCTCGTCATCGTTTCCGGTGGATTTACCCTTGCCGGCCAGTTTGGTCTGGAGATCTTTATCGAAAGTAGCAGAAAAGACCAACGTTTGTCGCCCTTTGATCTCGCCATCTTCGGCTTCTTCGTCGTCGTCATCGTCATCCTCCTCCTCCTCGTCAGAGCTCTCGGCATCATCGCCGGGTCTCTTTCCATCAAGGGCACCGATGATATCTTCGGCCTCCTTGAATTGTCCAACCTTGAACAGTCGATCCGCTTCATCAACAACAAGGAACTTGATCTTGGCGAATCTACTCTGCAGTGCCCTGTCTCCACTGAGCACTTCCCATAGACGACCGGGCGTGCCAATAACAATGTCGGCCTTCTCCAGCTGTCGCTGCTGCTTCTGAATGCTAAGACCGCCAGTAACGATGCACACGTATGGCGCGCTGGGGAGGCCATCGCAGAGAGCCTTGAGATGGTCTCCCAATTGCTTAGCCAATTCTCGTGTAGGAGAGAGTACCACAGCCATGGGGCCAGTCCTCTTTACGCCCTGCTCTTGCATCTCCAACCAACGTTCGACCATAGGAATACCAAATGCTAGTGTCTTTCCGGAACCTGTCTGCGCCTTTCCAATAACATCGCCACCGGCCACAATCTCGGGTATCGTCTTGGCTTGAATCTTGGTCGGCTTGGTAAACTTGAGTTTGGCGATGGCTGAAATAATTTGGGGCGACAAGTTCATAGGAACCCAGGCCGCCATGTCGAGGTCTTCTTGCTCTGCGAGTTCATCCCCATCGGCCAACGCGCCGAACGTGTTTCCCCCGTGTGCAGAGGACTTTTGTACGACTTTCGAGGCCTGGACCAGCTGCTCGTCTTGCTTGTTGTTGGCACTGTCCTTCCCATCCAGTTTGTTCTTGTTCTTGTTCTTGTTTTTTTCTTGTTTTTGTTGCTTCTTGCTCTTTTCTTGCTCTGCTTTTGCTGGCCCTTCTTTCGTCCCAACCTTGCCTTTACTCTTCCCTTGAGGTTTCTCGCTCTCAGCGCCAGCTTGATCACTGCCAGTTTCGCCGGAATCGATATCCCCGACCTCCACAAAGTCTTCGCCAAACCCTTCAAAAGATTGGTCCCCATCGACGAACTCTTGTTGAGGGTCGATTATGTTGCTATCGTTGTTCTCGCCGGCCACCAGAAATTGCACTCGGCTACCATCCTTGACGACGTCCACGCCTTCAATAACCTCGAGTCCTCCAAAGTCCTCTCCTACCGATGCCCAAGCGAGAGAGGTAGCTTCGACCGTTCGGCGAGAATCTTTTCCGACCTTCTTCTTGGGGTTTGTCGGCTTGGAGATGTTCTTTGATCGTTTCGAGGCAGGACCGGTCGCGGTTGGAAGCTTGCGCTTCTTTGACGGGGGAACCATTGGGTAAATATGAGTCGCCTCTATACCAGGCGGTTGCTGCTTCCTTCTCGATCGTTTTCTGCGTAGTAGTAGTAGGGAAGTCGCTCTAACGTTATTCCTCTCGGTCGGGTTGGATCTTGAAATCTGTAAGAAGGTCTCCAATTTTTTATTTTCCCAACTTTTTCTTCTTATCGCTATCGGCCAAAGTTGATGCCGATCCACCGACGCCCCCACTGTCAGTGGTTCTCCCCAGACTCAAACGAGTGCGTGGTCTCCGGATATGGAGGGATATTTATACTTGGCTGATCTTTATTCAGATATTGTCAGCGACAAGTTGAGGTCAGCAAGAGTGATGCGCATTATCGCTCAAACTACGATCCTCTCTACTACAGAGTTGAATAAACTTCATAAAGCACTTTTCTCAGAACGACACCAACTGATAGAAATCAACAACTTCACATTATAAATACGATGAAACATGAAATCAAAACTAAGGAAATCTCTTTCTTTTCCGTTTAGGAACCCAATAAATATGTGAAACATAATAATGTTATAGTAACACTCCCCGTAACCTGTCATGCATTCTCTCGTCCCAAGCCTCCCTTCACCTTTCAATGCCAAATCCACAAATAATTACATGCGTTTTTCGTGTTGTACATTTCGCTTTCCCAGTTCAATCCGAGACATATCAGACCAGCGCCCTATCAATGCGCTCCGCGTGCTCGTTTGGCCCCTCCACCAACCTCTGAATCACCTCGTGGGCGTTTGTTACCAGGCTGGAAATCGTTCGCTCCAGGATTCATGCCACCACGCCCACCCCCTCGTCCTCCTCGTCCTCCACGAGCAGCCTGCCCATGTCCGCCCTCTTGAGTGCCACTGGCTGCGCGCTGGCCTGGAGGCACATAAGCTCCACCTCGACCGCGACCACCACCACGAGGCATGGGAATACCTGATCGGACTGGTTGAGGATTTTGCTGTTGACCTTGTTGCTGTGCTTGTTGTTGACTTTGCTGTGTCACTTGTTGCTGCTGGGGCGCTTGTTGCTTTTGAGGTGCCTGCTGTTGCTGAGGTACTTGTGGCTGTGGCTGTCCTTCTTTAGTACCAGGAGCCGCGCCACCTTCATTCTTAGCCGCGAACGGGTTTGACGCAGCTGCCGCACCGTTGGCAGGAACAGCGAAAGGGTTGTTGGTCTTAGTACCAGGGATTCCGCCTTGTGCTGAGGCTACAGGCTGTGCTGGCTTGGCCTCAGTTGCTGCCGATGCCGGAGTTGCTGCTGTTGTGGCTTTGGTACCCTTGGTACCTGTCGCAGGTGTTGCCGGCGATGGAGATGGGGGCACACCCGCAATTGAGCCTTGCTTGGCCGGAGTAGGTTTCGCTAGGGCTGGCGTAGGAGGAGGAGCTACTGCTGTCTTGGCTACCTCCCAAACTTCAACAACGGGCTTTTGGGGTGTCTCGGCAGCCGCCTTCTCGACTACTCCGATCTTGGCAGTAGCAGTTCTCAGTTTGTTCTCAGCCATATTGATTCGCAGAGTAGATTTCTTAGACTCCATAAGCTGAGCTTGGTCTCTTGCTGAAGTTATCTTAGTTTCGTACTCAGTCTTCAAGTTCGACTCCAATTCTGCCTTCAATTTGGAACTCTCGACCTCCAGCTTCTTCTTGATGTTGGCCGCAACAATGTTCTTAACCGTGGGGTTAGTGGCAAGGAACTGGCGGATGCCAGCATCATCAAGTTGCGACAAATCGCCCGGTCCTACGGACGAGGGTGTTGGAGGAACAACAGAGGCTTCGGTCTTTGCTGGTGTTGAAGGAGGCTGATCCGTCGATTCGGTCTTAAGAGCATTCGCGCTCGACTTGGCAGCGGGATTCTCGGCCAACCAAATCTGCTTTTCTTGCTCGAACTTGAGCTTGAGATCCTCATCCCTTTTCTTGAATTCCTCCTCCATTCTGTGTCGACTCTCCTTCAGCTTATTATTCAAAGTGTCCCGCATTCTGTCGGAACGTTCTTTGATAGTGCTTTGAATCTTCGTCTCGACCTCATTGGCCTTCTGTTCATATTCGGCTGCCTTGGCTTCTGCAGCGGCAATCCTTTCTTCTAAGGCCTTCTTCTCCTCATCAGAGATGCCAGCGCTTGGGTGCTCGCTTGCCCCGGTGGTTGTAGACTCGGCAGGGGTCTGCTCGCTGGTTTCAACAGCAGTCTTGGGTGTAGCCTGCGCGGCCTCCGTCGCTTCCTGAAGCTTCTTGGCAACTTCATCTCGCTCAGAGATAGCAGTCTGCAGCTCACTGCGAAGAGAGTCTAATTGCTGTTCAGCACCTTGCTTCTGCCCGTTAATCGTGTCGAGTTCCTTGCGAGCATCAGCCAGCTGCTGCTCGAGTTGGACAACCACTTCAGATGAAGCTGAGACCTCAGCAGCTTGGGCAGGAGTCGAAATTGACTGAGTAGTCTGCGCTTGTTGACGTAGCTGCTCAACCTCTTTCTGGAAATTCTGGATCTGCTGTTCCAGCTCCGACTTCTGGTTCCTAGACTCATCCACCTCTTTCTTAGCACCTTCGAGCTCTCCATTAGCCTTGTCCAGGCTCTCTTGAACCTGGTTGGCCCGTTGGATTGCCTCATTCTTCTCGCCGGTGAGCTTTCGTGATCGCTCCTTGGCCTGCTCAACGATCTTGGCACGCGTAGCGGTCCAGTTGCTTCGTTCGGTCTCCATACTGGCCTCCAGTTCAGCAAGCTTGGCCTTCAGAGGCTCCTCGCCTTGCTTCAGTGCATCACGTTCAGACTCCAATGTCGTGATCTTCTCCTTAAGCTGCTCCATCTCAGCAGGGTCGACTCGTCCGTACTTGGTGAGGATACCCTCGGTGCGCTTTTGCCATCGATCGCGGTCTTCCTGGATTTGCTTGATTTCATCCTCAAGGAACGACTTCTGAGTCTTGAGCGTATCAATTTCGGCCTCTAGAGGGTGAATTCGGGCTTCCATCTCTTCAATCTTTTTGTTCTTTTCGCCGATTTGGTCCTTGAGCTGTTGGTTCTCATTTCGTAGAGTCATACTGCTCTCGCGGTAGATGTTGAGCTCGTTCAGCTTCTCCATAAGATCCTGGTGGGTCATAGAAGTTCGGCCACTTTGAGCAGTCTGGGTGCGCTCCTGATCAAGCTTGAGACGTGCCTCGTCGAGCTGAGACTGCATATACTCGAGTTGCTGCTGAAGTCGCTTGGATTCTTGCGCTTTAAGATCATACTGAACCTCGAGAATCTCCTTCTCTCGTCGAAGGTAACTGTTCAGTTCACGGAGACCCTCAGTAGCGTCACCCAAAGGAACAGGCGACATCCTCTCATCCTCGTCCTCCCTGTCACCTCGCTTCTGTTGGAGCGTGGCGACCTGGGCAGTCAAGCCCTCCAGCTGTTGGTGGAGAATCTTGTTCTGCGAGTTCACATCCTCCCGACGTTTCTTGAGTTCTGCCATCTCTTGCTCTAGTTGTTGTCTTCGCTCCTCCCATGAGCTTTCGCTCTGAGCAAGAGTGACCTTGGCAGAGTCCGCTTCCGATTTGAGTGATGCAGCTTCACTCTTGAGTGCATTGTGCTCAGTTCGTAGCTGCTGGACAAGCTTGGCTGCCTCAGCATGCTTCACAAGTTCTTGCTCGTAATCCTGCTGAGCCTTTGAGGCGATTTCAGCTTGAGCACGGAGATCCTGTTGATGGTAACGAGTGGCCTCCAAGTGCCTTGCACTCTCTTCCTTGAGTCGGTTCACCTCTTCTTGCAAGATGGTCTTCTCATCCTCGTATCGTCGAGCAACCTCTCCTTGAGAATCACGTAGGCTGGACAGCTCGGTGTTAGAACGAGATAGTTCCGCAGACACATCCTCGGCACGCTGGCCAAGCTCCTTGATCTTAGCGTCCTTCTCCTCAACGAGAGCTTCAATCTCCTGTTGGTACTGTTCCTGTGATACTCGCAAGTCTTCAAGGGCTTCCTCGTTAGCCTGGCTAAGCTCCTTGAACTGCTCGGCCTGGGTCTTTGCATTCTCGAGGTGAGTATTGGCCATATCTAGGTCTCGCTTGAGATCGGAGATCTCCACATTAAGCTCCTGGATTTCGTTCTCCATTTGCTGCTGTTGTTCGCTGACGTCCATAGTTCCCGGTCGGGGAGTAGGTCGTGGCTGAAGTCGTCCGGCTCTTTCTTCGGCGTTTCGCAGCTCTACCGTCAACTCATCGACACGGGCCTGAAGGTGATCTCTACTTGTCTTGACAGCGACATGTTCCTCACGAATCTGGCTCAAGTTTACCATGAGCTCGTCGATTCGCTTCTGTGACTCCTTCGACTCATACTCCTTCCTGAGCTGCAATTTCTTGGTTTCCTCTGCTTCGTAGTTGAGCTTTCTTTGGGCGTCACTGAGTTCCTGCTCAAGACTTTCGATCTTGGCCTGGGCTTTGCGTCGCGACTCGGAATCGGTCATGTTGCGCTCATTCTCGATGGATTGTTGGGTTGCGAGCAAATTGTTAAGTCGATTCTTCTCCTCAATCAGATTTTCGTTGTCTTTACTCAAACGATCCTGGATATCTTTCCATAGCTTCTTCTCGGCCTTGAGGTTCGCGGTCTCGTTGCGAACACTGTCGAGTAGACCCTTGGCTTCAATAAGCTCTTCGGCCACCTGTTGCGTTCGAATATCTTGTTTGGCAGCAGTCTCGGACAAGATCTGGCTTCGCTTTTGGAGCTCGTGGTTCTCGTTTTGAAGTGCAACAAAGTTGGCGTGCAGCATTTCTCGTCGCTCAGATTCAAGTCGAACTTCGCCATGGAGTTTTACCTTGTCGGTCTGTAGAGTGTTGCGTTCAGCTGAAAGGGCATCAACTTGGTCGCGCATATCCTTGCGAACTCCATCCTGAGCGTCACGGTAGCTATCATACTCGGCTTGGAGCTTGCGCAAGGCCTCGTTGAGAGCCTCAGTCTGTTCAGTCGCCTCGATGCTGGCCAAAGGCAATCGCTCACCTCCAGCGATGGAGTTTCGCATGAGGGATGCTTCATCGCTTTGCACGCCTCGTTGTTGCAATAGTCTTCGGAACATGTCGCGCTCCGTCTTGTAGCTTTCCATTGTCTTCTTAATCGACCTTGTCTCCTCAATCATATGATCTAACTCCTGCTGAAGTTTCTCAACCATATCGTGATCCTGCTTGGCCTGGTGTTTCTCGGCAAGAGCCTCTTCACTTTCTAGTTGATCAGCGAGTTCGCGGGTAATTCGCAGCAACTCTTCATTTTTGGCTTGCAGGGACTGTATATCCTTGAAAACCACCAGCTTCTGGGTAATGAATTGGTGCGTGTCAGACATATCTGATAATGACTCTTCGGAAATCTCCCCCTTCTGTAGTTGCTGAAGGCGGAATTTCTCCTCGTCGGTCAGCTGGTCCATACCCTTCTCCATGGCATGAACTTGGAACAGCATCATATGGATTTGTGTACTGAGGTCGCGTAGCTGAGTGCGTAGAATGTTCGTCTCCGACTGGGCTGTTGCAAGTGCCCCTTCAGCCTTTCTGGCCGCTCGTCTGGCACTGTCTCGCTCCTCAAAACTCTGCTGCGAGAGCTCTGACATCCGGGTTATTTCCTCACGGAGAGTCTCAGCTTCAGACTGAAGTTCCTGCATCTCAGGGGCCTTAGCTTCCAAAGCAGACATCATATTATCCAACTCCTCAGAGAGCTGCTGATTACGACGTCGCTCGGTGGCCAGCTGACCCTTGACTTGGTACAGCTGATCAAGAGCCTGCGTGGCAGTGATCGCGCCCTTGCCTCTAATGGACCCGGGTGTCGCGAAAGGAGAAGATGGCCGCATCAGAGCACCGTTGGCACGAGGAGTCTGTGGTGCAGACTCAGGTGGGGGGGCCCGTTGCTCCATGCGCACCTGGAGCTCATCTATCTCGGCTTGGAGGTGATTAATCCTCTCCTCCATCTGCGCAGAGCTCTCTCGTTCTTGCTCGAGCTCAGCTCGAACGCGTCGAAGTTCATTCTCGTAGTTGTCTCTAAGTCGCTCCTTCTCGGCCTCAAGATCGCGAACTCGTTCTTGGTGTTTCTTACTAAGCGAATCAGACATCTCAACCAAGCGTTTTTGGGCTTCTAGTTCGTGTTTGTAGCTCTCAATCGTGGATGCGTAGCTTCCCTCCTGGTTTTGAACCTTCACTAGAGCTTCGTCTGCCTTAGCTTGCATAGCATTGAGACGATCGCGGAGCTGCTGCTCGGTTCGCTTCATAGTATCCATTTCAGATTGAATGTCTTCATTTTGTCGTTGGAGCTCAGCGATGCGGGCTCCCTTCTCTTTGCGGTACTTGAGGCCCTCCTCACTCTTGGTCTTGAGTTCGTTCTCTAGCCATTCGCTGTTCTTTCGGGCAAGATCTAGCTGCTGCTGGAGTGATTCTTCTCGGTACTTGGCGCTGTTGAGCTGGCCTCGCGCATTCTGCTCTGATTGTTGTAGAGCAGTGATTTCTCGGGAGAGCTCAACATTTCTCTGGTGCTGCTTGGTGAGCTCTTCGGTAATGGTCTGGTCGCGCTTGTTGTTGGATTCGATGATGCTCAGGTTGGTTCGATTTGATGACTGGAGGGTTTCAATCTTGTCATTTAGAGCCTTGATCTCGGCGTCGTAATCGGATTTCTTAGCCTTCAAAACTTGGAGCTCGTTCTCGACGGATTGGCGCTTGGTTTCTATTGTGGAATCAAAAGTCAACAATCATGCAATCTCATGTCGCGAACCGCACAGATACATACCTTCGTCCTGTAGCAGCTGCCTAGCCTCTTCGACATCCTTGAGGGCCTTATCCGCAGTGGCCTTAAAAGTTTGCGATCGCGTTTCGGAGCTGCGCACCGCGTTTTCAAGCTCGATATCGGTTTGAAGCTTGTCGGCGTAGAGGGTATCAAACTCATGAGCTTTGGCTGCAACAGCCTTCAGAATAATGTTGACAAGATCAACAGTTGGCTCTGTAGTCAGGGATGCGATGATAGGCTGATCGAGGCCGAGGTGGCCTGCGACGTAGCCAATGTCTACGTCTGCGGCCGCCATGGTCGTGGTCGGATCAGATCGATAGCGCGGCACTCGTCATTCCCGTGTCTGCACGCTTGAAATGAAAGAATCGGCGGAAAAGATAATTACGCGTGAGTAATCGCTTCGTTTATAACGTCAAGTTCAACGAATGAATGTAGGTGGTGGATAGTTTTCCTAACAAAGGAAATGCAGGCTTTGGTTGTTGTTGGAGAGACCGGGAAATTTGGAGCTTCGTAGATCCAACACGCCCACCGTTGTTTGCTCCTAAGGAAGTTACGTGCACGGGCCACTTCGGGGATGAAGCTCAGCTGCGCGGCGCCCATGTTTTTCCGCTGCCTGCCATGCAACCTACCCTGCAGCAAACCACTGCAGAGGAAGAGTCCAATGATTTTGTGTAACGTGGGCATTTTATTGTGATACAATATATGTCAAAGCAAACAATTAGTGAGTAGACGCAATTTGGGAGTTCAATTTCAGTCGATAATTGTACCTGCTATACTCCCCTAGCTCAAGGACCCCGAATTCTAGGTTTCTTTCAAATTTGCAACGAAACATCTGACATAACTTATCATGTAACTTTGATCTGGAAACAATTTTTTAAATTTTTTTAATTTTTTTTTGAAGATTTTTAAAGTAGATTACCGTTGATAGAAAGACCGTCCAAAGCTATCGATTTGTGCTTATGTGGGTGTAGAAGCAACAGATCTTCTCAATTCAACAACCTCAACAGGTCGCAACCTAAACATCATCTTATGTGCGGAATGTGTCCGGGCCGTCCTTGTTGGCATGATACACCCTAACTGGGATAAAGAGTTCCTTTAAATGATGAGTCGGAATTCGAATCATATCTGAGGAGAAGCCCCACGATCGCTATCTCCATCTAGGCCAGGTTCGGAAGAGCTGGTCCAAGATAGCCCTAAAATAGGTGAGAAGTAGTGTCATATGTCCTTTGATATAGCCGTAGTGTGTATGAGCCCTGTGGACCTTGTTGATGCTGGAGGACTGTTGAGATCGCGAGAAAGCTCTTCATTCTGCATTTGACGCGAGCTTTTGTGTTTTAATGAGGAATATTGCAGAATAGAAACCAGTCCCAGGATGCTTAGTGAAACTGGCACGATACTAGGGTAAGGCTTCTTATCTTGCTCAATTTACTTCCCAGAATCAGGGTCGTTCAAAATATCTGGAGGGATCAGAGACTGAACGAGTGAACTGGAACTATGGTATCAGAGTCAGCACCAGAATTTACAGATGGACGTCACTGTAAGATACACTGACTGACGGCAATAACACCCAAGCCCTCAACAGTGCTATAATGTCATCGAAAGAGCATGATGGCGGGAGTGAAATCAGTGACCTTTACGTTGCTGTATCAGTCTCTCGTCGGTCAAACTACTAGGCATGATCTTCCAACGCATATAAAAGAAGTGAGTTCCTGAGGCCTAGCACAAGATTTGCTGTTCAGTTGTAAGTGATAATAAGTTTCTGAATATAAATGAAACTTGCTATCCGATGAAAGTAATAACGCTGCCGTGAAATATTTGTAAAGAGGTCTGAACCACGGTAGAGCTGTGCCCTAGCACGGCAATGCAGGACTGAATATTTGATTGCAGGCCTAAGAAGCTCCTGCATGGCTGATATCTCCGCGAAAAACTCTCGGTGACTCAAAGGAAGCTTTACCTTCATTATGAGACAAATCCCACCTTAGAAGCTCTCGATCAAAGTTGCATCTCTGTCATCCAAACACTAGCACTTAACTACACCTTTAAGGCTTGAGATGGCGTACTCAACGCCATAATTATTGTGAAAGCATAGGGACATTCGAACCGGCAACCTCAGGGCATCTGATCGATCCCTTTGCTCGTGCCAGTCACACTGGTCATGTCACATACAATTTAGATTCAGCTGTAGTGCTCTCGTGACGACGTATGAGAACCTGATTTCAGCACAATATAGCGAATAGGTCACACCAGAAAGATCTGTCAAGAGGCGCCGTGACGAATTGTCCTTTTCCTGTAGACAATAGTTCTGCCTCAACTCTAGAGATGTTTTGTCGTGCGGACGCCGCAGCTGTGGTTCAATATCAGTCGAGACCGAGGAGGTAACCTTGTCCATACGAGTCGAGCAACTGTATTACTGTAGTTCGATTGATGAGCCACAGCGCATGATCAGGTAAGCCTGTAAGCCAAAATCTCGAGATATTGCACTGGCAATACATGTCGCTTGTGGAGTTTACGGTTCACCGGAGTCTCCATCTAGAAAGGTCACCAAGTAGTAGGTGAAGTTCTAGTCCCAAGGCAAGTAATTAAGAAACATCGCCTACGGTCCTCAAGATACTCAAGACTGGTAAGTCAAACTGCCAGTATAGGTGCTTCAAGAGAGCCAACAGGCGTTGGAAGATTGAACTGTCTGGACTGGGGGTAAGATAAAGGTTAAAGTAAATGATTGCTGTTTTTAGACTAAAGTTGCTGAAGGCTTTCTGTCATCTGGTCTAAAGCTGCCATCTCTTATGGCACCCTGGGGACACCTTTCGGATCAAAACAGCGAGTATAATGGAAAACAGGGAAAAGGAAGAAAATCATGAAATTGCATCTCACCAACTTGGGAAATGCTCTTTTACTTAGTTGAAAGCTTGAAACAACGCCTCACTGAATCCAGAAACAAATAGCGCCCGGACCCCCTGAGCCTAGCTGAAATGGCTTGAGAGCCGCAGCATCAGCTGCATATCTCGCCAATGTGAGAAATGTGAGTTAGGCTCCGGATTTGACTTTGCAGTAAAATGTGTTAATATTTCTGACGTCAAACACAGAGTCGGGCGATTCACGTGGAGAGAGTTCAGCCGAAGTGTTTCAGAATCGATGGTGTCGAAATACGAAGGAGACTGCCCAAAGCTTCTCGTACGTCGTTTTTTCTTTAGCGTACCTGAGCCGCAGGTTATCTGTTCGACTAGAGCATCAGACAAACAAGAGGCAATCAAAGCGAAGAGTCTCACGATACGTTGATAACTGAAACGCACTCTCTGCGGCGGATATAAGTTCCCCTTTAATACAAATGTCAACGTTTCACATCGACAACTGGTTTCACAAAAGGCACTCAGAGAAAAGTGATACGCATCCGTCATAGCACCCGTGTCCAAGCTCCAAGTCCGGGCGGCTGGGTTAAAATAGATCTCGCACCAGACGAAAACATCTCTATCCTCCGGACCTGTTGGGATTTGAACAAGAAACAGGACGACGCTTCTGCCAATTCAAAAGGGCAGCATGCGCTATCACTCACATCCAATGGACCCAAAGCATCGTATTCCCCCCAGCAAGTCCTAAAATTCAGCCTAGCCTAAGTATACAGTTACAATATATTTGAACCTACTTGCTGTGCTCTCTACCGTAGGAATGGAAATATTCCCCATCATGATCCTGGCCAGTTCCACAAATCCCTAATTTAGAAAAGACCGGCGCTACACGGATAGCGACTTTAGCACGCCTGGAACCATTGGCTCTCCTGAAAACTCAAAAGAAGCAGCCTCATCGAAGCCAACGCCAAGACTCAGGGTGTGGTGACGAGACGAGTCAGTCGTAAGAGTAGGCGATGCAGAAACATATACTGCGAATCGTGGCTCGATGGTGTATCTGATGATGATGGAGAGAAAGAAGAATCATCTTATCGTACTGTACTGGTCATGAAAGCGACAGAAATCGCCGATGTGTTGAATTTATTCCTACCGTGGTTATGTCAGTCACATTAGAGTTTCCCAGGCCAGGGACTAATCCAGGTACGTAACTCTTTACCTGGTTACCAAGCCGGGCTCGTCGGCAGTTGATATCCTCCGCCATGACGTCGATAAGTCCTCTCATCAAGACCATGTAGCGATGTTGCAACACAGATCGATCTGAAGTGATGTCAGAACAGCGATAGCCAAGTTGCAATGGCCAGAAAATTTCTTGGTTAGTGATGTTGATCAAGTAGGCAGCTTGTTTAGCTAGCATACATCTATGTTGTGTAGAGTTGAGGCGGACAAATTTTGAAGTCGATCACTGTAGAGGCTGCATGATAAATGTTTGGAAAATTTAATTGATTGATAGATACTTGATTGGTTTACTATAGCGATAATAGGTAGCTGTTAACCCCTCAGCTGTGATGTAGGTGATATCCGTAATCCGTAACGTCCGGTTCCATTACGTTTCATGTCCAAAGCGCCTTGCTAATATTCAGAAAAACAAAACAAGGTAGACCAAAATGTGTGGCTAGTATAGCGGCAGCTGAGCCTTGCTGATTACCCAACGCCCGCTTGTATAGCAGCAAAACAAATTACAAAGAAAATATTCGTCAGCTGTGAATGGTGGAAGTGCTCATAACACTCGTACAATCTTGGGCACGCGGTATCGCGACGGGCTGTCGTAATACTCGCTGATCATGCCGCCCTGCAATCCCACAGGTCTTCGTGGGGGTGCCCTTCCGTTGACGCTTTGGTCTCTGGTTGATACCGTTTTGCGTGAGTCGCGGCTGCGGTCGCGCTGGCTGTGACTGTCGGCAGACACTTGGCGTGAGCGCTCTGGTACATATGTATCAGTATAGGATGTTCCAGAGCTGGCAGGAGAGCGTGACCGGCGGGGGCTTGCAGTATCCCAGCCGATAGGCTCTTCACAGATTTCGTCAAGCAGGTCATCGTCGCTATCCTCTTCGTCGCTCGACGGCTTAAGGGTGCTGTTGAGAGTCTCCCAAAGGTCGAGGCCAAGGTCATCCCAGATCACGACAGCTTTGAACAGGCGACGGCAAGCTTGTGTGCCGGAAGTCTTGTTGAGCTTGGCGTAAGATTCGAGCTCACTCAGGCTGGGTAGACTTTCCCAAGCAATGGAGATTTGGTCGGATTGATCCTTGAATGGTGATCGCTCAAGATAGTAGAGGAGAAAGTCTGATGTCTCAGCCTTTGTTGCAAATTCGGCTTCCTCGAGAGCCTGTAGACGGAGCTTTTCTTCTTGGTCCTTCTGCTCCTGTTCCTTTTGTTGTCTCTGCTTGCGTCTCTTAGGGTTGCCAAAGAGGGGCACGTTGGAAGGCATGGTTGCGGTGGTGTATGTTGTTGTTGTTGGTGGTGTCGATGAGATATAGGATGACTGTCGATGGTTTGGGCAGATACTATATAAATCTATGCGACCGAGGCGAATCGAATGATGAGCTGGAGGGGTAGGAATGGGTTGTTGGTCGCTGGGGAAGCAAACAAGACAGTATGCGTGTCAGGTTGTTGCTATTAAAGGATGGCTTTATTTATGCAAGCGTATGCAGGTGAGAAGCACACACAAACACAGCCCGGGCTTGTTTGGATGTTTCAAGAGACCAGCTCGTTGAGGCTTTGTTTTAGTGTTGATGCTGGTTTTGTACCAAGGTTGCTGCGGTGTGTTGAAGGAGTATCGCGGTTGACTCTTTTGTTGAAAGGAAAGATCAGATGTGAAATGAAATGTTTGATGGGAAAAAGAAGGTGGTAGGGGTACAGCCAGATGGATATATGAGAACTGGATCGAAAGGGACCCTGGCCTTGTCTTGGTTGGCTAGGGGGTGTATGTAAATGTAAATGTGATGAGGATCCGCGGCTATTTTGGCGGTACTGTACAGACGGTACGGCAAGGTGCTAGGTCTAGGCCTGCTACACAAGGCAGAGAGCCAGTGTTTGGAACTGGATTTGGGTAAACGTAAATGCCCGTGCTTTGTTGTATCTCGGTTTCGGAAGTTCGCGGGTTCCTTGTTGACGATCGTTGAGAGTTAAGAAGATATAATAAAATAAATGAGTACTATTGTAAATATTGATGTATGATGAATGGGGGGAACAAAGGATGGTTTTATTTTAGTATTCCATGTTATGCGCTGAAGGTATATTTTGCTTTTTCCTCGCAATCTTTTTCTGCTTTCAGGTACTTGTTTGAGCTGAGCTGAGGCATCCCCCCCTTCTCCTTCCCCATACCATCCGCCATCCCACATAATGAATTCCAGTTGCTAAAGCGGATCCGTGTCATCATTGGAAACGAAGCTGGAAGGCCCAGCCTGGGCTTGCTCTGGTTAATTTAGTTACAACGGTTCATGTCGGCGTAATCCTTACTTCCTGCCGTACCTTCCTTTGGCAGATACTTTCTGCTAACACCAGCAACCAACTGAGTTCTCGCTAACAAGAAAAAAACAACATTTAATCTCCTCTCCCTTTTCCCAAAACCAGGCAAGTACCAAACCAAAACTTGGGACTGCCAAGACACAAACGAGTAAGGGCCCCTACCACCTGGCGCAGTCACCAGAGCAGAGCCCCTTCCGGTGAAGCGAAACATCAACGGGATTACCTGAATGTAGACACTGTAGCGAGTCCTGACCCTTGTCTACCGTCAGCCAAGCAGAATGTAAGTGCCAGGTCATCCGTTCACGCGGATGGGTTCATGATGATCTCAGTCGATAATGTATTGGTTATTTTCTTTTTCTTCTTCTTTTTTCCTTGGGAGGTGCATGTTTGAGAGAACCAAATTTAGCCACGCGTAGGGCGTCGAACAGTACGACTGCGAGCACAAGGCAGAGGTTATTTGCTTTTCCTTGGATCAGCCGTGGCAGTTGAGTCGAGTTGTCTTGTCAACGTTTGGCTGGCCTAGACTGACGTGGCTGCCAGTCGGTCCCTGATCGGCGTCTCTGTTCGCCGAAACTCAAATGCCCCGCCTGGGTATTTGTCTCTTTGCTTGCCGAGTTATGGATTAGCTTTGGATGCTTGTCTATCATCTGGAATGCGGTACTCGTTCAAATGTCCTGCATAGCGAAGCTTTCCACCTACCGTCGCTTCTCATCTTATTGTCCGCGGAATACCGAAGTGTCACCACATACGTAGCATGTCGATGCGAGACACGAGATGATAATTTCGCAATTACAACACGAAACCATACTGTACGAAATGTTTGCTCAGTTCCATCGCTGCAGCCATTACGCTCTCAAGTGCCTAATTGGTTATATTGACCAAAGACAAGAACACGCTATCCGTCCGGATCCAGCATTATGAGCGCTCCGTGATTCCGTCCCGCCATTAGTGGCCTCCGCTGCTGTACGATCCCGCCCGTGCGAAGGAGCAGAGACCAGCATCACCTTGATTGAGATGTGCTCTGCCCTGGACTACGTTGGCCCGCCCCAAAGGGGGCACGGATTATTGGTCACGCCAGCCAATACTACTGTCCCTAGCATCTAACATCTCGCATCTCGCACGGTTGGGGGCCGTAGGACCCTGGAACTTGGACCTTTGATAGGTCGGCTTCCTTTCCGGCGGCGCATTTGGAACGAAGCCAGGGGGAGAAAGAGACGAGACGAGGCGAGACCCCCAAAGCAAGAGACGAATACACAGAATAGGGCGAAGAGCACAGTGAGAAGATGGTAGCCTACCTAGCCTACCAATGAGTGGTAACATTCCCCGTGTTCCAGGAACCCGGATTCAATATACGTAGAATCGATCAGGTCACACTCGCAAACTAGACCCTATCCCGACCAATGCAATACGCGCAATTGAAACGCCCAACGCCAAGACTTTTTGCGAGATGTTCTGATGACTTATCCATCATCACACTCGTCTTGGCTTCTGCTACTATTGCGGCTGCGGCTAAAACCATTGCGGCGCAACTCTGAACATCATAGCTCCGCATGTGGCACTTGACTCGCCCAGATTCTAGCATTCTGTGTTCAAACCCACTTCTGGGCGCTCCCGCTTTGCTCAAACTAGAATGCGATCAGCAATCCCCAGCTTGTGCCGCATCTAGACTCCAGGCTAATTTGACATTATCACATAGCTCACGCACACTCGTGAAGCTATCCACAAGGAGCTTGAAAACATAAAGATAAAGTAAAACTAGAAGAGCGATGTCACTCTCCTCCAAAGAGCATCCCACTGTTGGTACACAAACTATAGTTTTGCAAGAAGGTGAAGACGTAATAATTTAAAAAAACAAAACAAAAAAAAGATTAGTTCATTAACAAACCTGGAAAGACATCCATTGGCTTGGCTTGTACTCCGTGTCAGCATCGCAAAGTCACACCCCCTCGAGCTTCCCTGAGATTAAAATATACTCTGCCACTAAAATTCCACCAACAAAAACAGTTGAGAGAACCCGTATCACGAGGCGTCTGTCTTTGATGACTCTGCCAGTTCAATTGCATGGATTGTTCCACCTAACTACAGATGAAGCTGTTTGATTCGCAGCGCATTTGAGGCTTTCTGGTGTTGTATCTTGTAATCCACGTTCACAGTGGTGTTTTGATCGCCGTCATACACCGTGCAGTGCAGTACCCCGAGTCGTGAAAGCTGCCCTCCACTTCGGTCCGCGATGGAGCCCGAGATCTAACCTGCGCAACCATCCGTTCCGGAGGGTTTGCTTTGGAGGCGTCCACATGAAACTCAAGACTCGCTGCAACTTTGAGAGCTTCCATGGAACATTCTCCTGGTCTTCGGGCCTTCCAGACTCACACTTTCAGAACCTGACGGATTCTACCTTAAACTGCGGTTCCGCCGACAGAAACGTTCTGAAGCAAGATTAGCCCCTGGAAGCTCTTCCTCTTGCGTGAGTGAGCGCGGTTCTCTCCATCTTCTGCCAAAGTCAAAACTAGGAGCCACATTCCATCACGGGCATCACGATTGTGGGAATCTATCCCTAAAATGGGATAACCTTGAAGGACTTCGCTAAACCCGCCAGTAAAAAGGAGATGGCTGCGGCAGCGGGTAGATGATGTAGATTTGGCAGATGAGGCTTCTAGCCAAACCTTGGAAGCCGTCAGTTCCTGTCTGGACTGCCATGATAGAGTTGACCACCTAGAGACCATGGCGAGGATTCGGCAAAATTCGCCAGTTTGTCTGTGACGTTTATTCATGAGCATTCGTAGGTGCTGCAAAAATGACCGCCATTTTCACATCAATAGAAAATAGGGCTGTGGCTAAGCCACTTCTATTCCAACAAACTCTCGCAATGGACGAATACTAACCGGGTGGATGGATATCTTGTACTCCTTCATGGAATGAGAATTGGACAGATTATCTTAGCACTCAGTACAATAGAGCAATCCACTCTATTGTCGTCCGTTTTGAGAACGGACTTCGAAGAGTCCGTCAAAGAAGTATTTCTTGGCCGTGACAAAGCTTTAAATAAGCAGCATAAGTTGCGATAGGCCCCTGACATGACAAGCAACAAATCTGCTATTGCATATGCTTGACTGACTGGACATGAAGTCAATTTCGCCCAGGCACTATCTCAATCTCGACCAACCTCATGTAGCCTTGCAGGTATGTTCCCTATTCCCGTTTGTGCTAATGGTCTACTAGTCGTTGACCGGCTCAAAAACGTTTCCTCTCAAGACGGAACCTAGGCTCTTATCCGAGCCTTAGTAAGTACTATCTTGATTCTACGGCACAGAGCATCGTGCACAGCCGCTGATCTACGCTCAGAGCCAAGATAGCTTGGCTCTGCTCTTTGGCAGCTGCTGTATGAATCTTTGGTATGAACAACCAAGGGTTTGCAGCTGTCATGGCGATCCGGGGCGCTGGAACCCAGCCATTTTGTAACTAGTCCGCGCCATCATCCCTATGGCCTCAAACTCTCCTTTTCCTGTGTAATTGAGCGCTCCCAGATCTGGATGCCGTGGCTATGGCGGCAGCCTTCAATGTACAGCGAGAATCAAGCCGTGACAGCCTTATACTAAATGTCATGGAAATAGGAAATAGTTGCACTCGACCATGGGAAGGTTTGACAACAAGCTAGTGCACGTCGCTCCTGTTGAATGTCTCCAGGATTAACCCCACGATATCAAGAAGCGACGTTTTTCGGACCTGGGAGAAGAGGCAGCAATAGACTACATAAGACTAAACTACCTATTTTAGTAACTCAAGGCACTAGCTAACGGGAAGCTAACAGGGGTATCGGACGAAATGTTGCGGAGATGTAGGTCCTAAGCAGATATGTTGTCTTGAACGCCTCATGCCGTCACGAACCCTCTGAACATATGAGATCTTGCAACCAGAATGACGACTAGCAAGTGGAACTCACCCATGAACATGACTGCGGTACATGCCAACTATTCTTTGGCTTTGAAAGGTATGGCTAGCTACGAACCGGCTCTGTTAGATGATGCAAAGCTTTTCAAGAATCTCCTGTGTCATAGGTGAGAGACTTTGGCTCCTGATATGAAAGCTGCCAGGCAGTGTATCACATGCCTGAGGCTTGACGGTAGTGAATGATTCTGATCTTGTGCATTCTGAGTTCTGTTGAAAAGGGCTTGTCACGATGACTGGCTTAAGGCAGCTTATGGGATGGTAATAACCTGAAGCAACTGGCAGAGTTTGAAGCGGAAGGCAAACAGGAACCATAGATCGTATCTTCTCTTGAATGCATGATCCGGTATCTGTAGGTTAGTAATTCAAAAGGTTCAACCTCGTGATAGGACTAGGTTGCGGTGGCCTTATAGACTGGCTGACTCCAACAACACATACCCAGTTCTAACGCCGAGATTTGTAACACTCGTGCAATACTCAGGCATAAACCTCGAGATCACACCATAAATTAGTTGTATTTAATAACCCTTGACAATACGTTTGAGTGGGAAATATCACGAAGCAAGATACACGTGCATATATTTCGAAACGTGCTTTCCATGGTACAATAGACACCTAGCTATACTAATAAAGCCCGAGTGGTCGAATAATACAATGCCGATAGAAAGTGAACAACGACTGTCTTATATAAGAGGCCCCATCATCCATAATCACAGTTGCATGCTCTTTGCTAAACATAATCATAGGTTGCTTTGGTTGGTCGAATGATGAGATGCGTACAAGGCTGATGCACGGTTACATTTGTGTACGATGCCGGCTGCCTACCTTGCTCTTTCTCTTTGACAGTGCTTCAAAGAATGCATATGTAGTATAACGGTAGATTCACATTAACTAAGGCCTAGGACATACAAATCCTACTTACTAAAAATGTTCTCTATCTCGGCACCTAGACGATGAAAGTACCGGAACTTATTGAGGAATCACGCAATATACCAGCGGATCTCCTGTCCCTTTATGTATAACTTGAAAGGTTATTGTGGCTGTATTAACCGCCCTGACGAGTACACATGCTTAAGCTGCCGGTGCCTAAGAATTAACTATGAATGCCCTCACTTATTGCCAGTGCCAGTCCTCACTGGCACTGCTACGCAACTGGCAACGCACTTGACCTGTAGGAAAATTGCAAACGCTGGGTCTCTGAGGAGTGAATATGAGCTGGCAAAAGTGAGGATAAATTTTGGCTTCTTTGCTCTTTTCATCACGGCCGTTTGCTTTTTTCATTCATGTCTTCACCGCGCCTTCGATTTGAACAACAGTCGATCTACTCATCCGCACTCCTCCACCTGAAGTTGACTCTAAACTCAACTCACACTTTTCTTCGCAAACTATACTCAAATTTCTTCGATTCTCTGAAACCAGCCACAATGCTCTGGCGCAAGAAACTCGACTACGATCCTAAGGAGTTCCCAAACTACCGCATCCTCTTCCCAGAGCCCGAAACTGGCTTCCAACGCCTTCTGAAGCAGTGGCCGATCGTCCCCGAATTTGTCGTCTACACTGTCAAGTTCTTGTTCAATATCATCGTGATCCTTCTTCAGTACCTTTCTATGCTCCTTCGCAACCCCCTTGGCTACTCTGAGTCTTCTAAGTGGGTCGTCGGTCAGTATCAGGCGAGTCCTACTGTTGGACATATGTCCTGGGGTGCCTTCATTACTGTCTGGTTTTTGCATCTTTGCTATCGCATTGGTTTTGTGATTTGGGAGCAGGCTTGCAATGCTTGTGATGATCCGTTATGGGCTCTCTATCAGATCTGGGACCTGGGGCTATACTCTCAATCTCTTGTCGTCCGAACAATCTTCTCCATCCTCTCAGCAATCTTCAATCTAGCCTACTTCTCTGTCGCTCTTTTACTCAACATGTCGACATACTCTCTCAGCGCTGTAATCGTTTTACTCGTCACGGTCTCTCTCTACCAACTACACTACTACTTCTTCCAATACATTCCTGAGAGGGACCTCACCGGATCTCACCACAATGAAGATTATCTCAGTCCTGAAAGACCTGGTCGTACCTTTCGCGTCCCTACACCATCTACAGGATTCTCGAACTCATCTTCCCATAACACACCAGACGGCCCAGGGCGCACCTTCAGAATGCTTACACCATCAACTGTATCTTCCACCTCATCTCATGGCTCCTCTCCCGACACATCCTTTCCGCCACGTCGACCATCGCCCAGGTCCAATAAGCCTCCAGGCGCCTCATACGTGAAAGTATCCCCAAAGGCTGTGGCAGAACTGCACGCAGAAGGCATTTTTGTACCCGAGTCCACTAGAGTCCCAGATTACTCGTACCTAAAACCCGTCAACCCTAAGCGCCTCACCAATTTTCATCGCGTCGACATCCAGATCCGCTCTCGAAGAATCAAAGATTCCGAGGAAAGACAAAAGTACCTCTCACAGAATCCTGAGCTGGTGCGAGAAGATACTACCCCGTCGACGGTGCCCCCAAAGACCCTGTGGATTTACTCTACCCTCGACTCCATTCAACGACAACTCCAATTCATTATTCAAGATGTCACGAACGCCAACGTACAGGTTAATTCTTTTCGACAAGCCACCCGAATTTGCCCCCTACCCCCTACTTCATCTTCGCTACCAGGCTCACCCCGAGATCAAAAGTGCGTCGCCACGCTCGCCGAGAAAGACCGTATCAAGGCCGCCATCAAGGAGTTCTCCCCCAATATTGAGAACACTATCAACAACGTTCTTAAACAACAACGAGGGATCCAAGAAAAACTAGTCAGCATCGATCGCCTGCTTGAGTACGCTGGAGATTGCGTCACGCGCGCGATGCGTGGAGAAGTTCAAGACTGCAAAAGCCGACTAGAAATCATGTTCAAGGGCGCCCGACAGGCAATGATAAGCTCTCGGAATATCGAGGAACTATGTGAAAACCGCATAGAGAAGCTGGAGGCTGAAGCTGCTAAGCTGCGCCGCATGGATCGAACTCACATCAAGGGGATTCGAGTCAGTTTTGGAGATGAAATCTGCCAATGATTAGGGTTTGATGCTGAAGGCATGATCGCAGAAAGGTGGTTAACACCTGCGACACCTATGTATAAACAATCACGTGGATGATTGTATCTACGAGCTTAAGCGTTTGGAGTTGAGGATGTTACTTAATCACTTTGCTTATTTGGCGTAATGGAAACATGCATGACCTGATCAAGAAAGGAGTCAAGAAAATAGCTTAGCAGGGTTAATTATGTGTACTTGGACCTGACCCGAGTGACTTTGAGATGAATACAGCGTTACTATACTCAGTACTGATTACTCTCGTCATTATCAAGACTAATGAGTTATAGTGAAGATGTTTAATCATGTAATGAGCCCTTCATGTAGTGAGAGTTGCCCACAGTATTTGGCCATGGCCAATATCACTCATTAGGTATTCACTCAAAGGTTCCGAGCACTCATTTTATCAATGTCTTATCCTATATGGTAAGATGCAAATGTCTCATAGGGGACGATAGAGAAGAGAATTATATACGCAACAGTGACAATATCTTTGATTGCCAAACCTTCTGTGTACAATTGGGTATCGCACGTAAACAACGCATATAGTCATGAAGACCGTTCCAGAACCGATCCTCCAATAGAACCTTGATCGTCAAGATGGTTCTACAGCCATTTCATAACATAGACAGACGATCATCAAGATCATCAACCCGGCATCCGTCTAATAGCCATCAGCTGACTCGATACCGTGAACCTGCCAGTAAAGCCCTCCCTTCTCTCCACCATCCGTTGCATTGCATTTGACAGATCCCCGAGCCATCATTTCTGTCCCAGCAGAGTTCTCCAGAACAGCCTTTTGCATGATCCAAACAATGTCTTCATTGCCAACCATCAACCCTTTGTCGGCGCGTACGGAAAAGGCGCACGAGCCGGACTTGACGATGTTGACGTGTCCCTCTCCAAAAGCGTACTCACGGTCGTCGTCGGCAGCGCGAGGAATGCTGAATGTGCCGTTGCGCTCGCCAAAGGAGGAAAGCAAAGCTGCGCAGTCGTGGAAGTCGGCGGGTGTGGTGCCCTCAGGAGCCTTTCGGTCGACGTATGAGGATTTTTCGCAGGCGGTGACAGGATGGCATCCGGCAGACCAGTACGTGGTGTTTTTCTCTTGGCCCGATGGAGCAGCAGTCGGCACAACGATCATCTGATCCTTGGTAGTGGTCGTAGCAGGTACAGCAGCAGGCGCAGCGGCTACGAGGCCGATAAATACAACGACAAGGCTGAGGAAGCGCATTTTGATGGTGGTTTCTTAGGTAGCGAATGACGCAGGTATCGACGGCTGAGGAGTTTTAAATAAGACGTTTTGCCGGGAAAGACGTCGATTGTGATCCAAAGTGTAACAGACCAGCAGGTGATCAACACCTTGTTTGTTAAACGAGTGACTGAGAAGAGAAAACGCTGCGCTGCACTGCGGCGAGGTGGTTGGGGAGCGAAAAAGAGAACACGAGCAAAAGAACGGTCGCGTGCTGAACAGCAAGCAGTTGAGGGAACACAGAACAATTAACTAGGAAGAGATGGGAAGTGGTATGTTCGGACCACAACGTGATGTTTCAAGTAAATGAACGAGTAATAAAGTAAGGATCACGAATATGGATATGGGACGGACCAAAAGCCACTTTGCGATTAATTATTTTTAACAACATGGAGAAGAAGAGATAGACCTGCCTTGATGGTATTTGCCTATCTTATTGGCTGCTAGTGCAGCATTACAGTGGTGATGGCTGTTGACAGGTGCGGGAGTTTGTGTTTGATTGCGATGATCAGTTGCTTTGGTGTTGTGTTTCTGTTTCCGCTGGGGCGTTGTTGTTTCGTGCATAGTGCATATTTATGCCGAACCTCTAGATCGATGACGGACTACTAGAATAAAACAGAATAAGAATCTTCTTCAGATGAACATTTGTTTAATTGTTTATTTTTAAAAGTCTGCTATCTTCTTGGGATTGTAACTATTCCTCTGCTGTGGTCAACTTGTCAGTGATAAACAATGTGCAAAATGCTGGAAGAATGATGCTTGGCAATATTCCCAAGAATCATTGATTCCTCGAAACAAACTAAGACCTGTATATTTCTGAAACGTCCTTTTGCTTGTGCCCTGGCCAAGTACCCATGCGCATAATTCACAGCCTAGCGTGGGATAGAGATCAGCATTTTTGGATCCTCCAACCAAGGCAGACAGTAAGATACTGGATCAGTTTCTCATTCCCAAGTACAAAGCTGGTGATATCGGCAGGAAGAACCTGTCTATGTAACCTGTCGAGCCCAATATGGTCAAGATTGGCTGCCAGAAACGTCCCCTGGCAAACTTAAATACTCCAACATCCATCACATGGATGCAATGCATCTCTCGTGGTAGCCCCAACCCCCGGGCCGACAGTGGAGAATAGTGACGATTCAGTGGGTGAGCCTCCACTACGACCTAGGCACCCCCACTTCCAGCTCGAGCAGTTTGCTAACCCTGGATGGTCGATCATTTGATGACGCGAGACATTGATTGATTGGGGACAAGAAATTGGAGGTGTTGAATCCTTTTTCGATGGATCTGATGTCTTGTCTTATTGCAGAATGACTTCATTCCTGGAGAATCTTTGTCGTTGGCTTGTCTGGATCTAACTCGGTAGATGAGATATTACATGACCAAAACTGTCATTCGTCCTATCATCACAGTCATCATGATCCTTGAAAGAAAAGCTCCCAAGATCATAATCATTCGACCCTCTTTATTGAACACCCGTCAGGATCCATCTCGGCGCCCCTCCCCACATCATCACAATTCTTGGGGTCTCTTGTCTTGGCTATGCCTTGGCTCCACGTAAAGAAAGAGGAGAGTCGATCAAAAAACCTGATAGTTCGCGTATCATGGTCGGCGCGTGTGACCCCCAAAAAAGAAGGGCCGTTACCGCGATGATGGAATGGCTCTATTGATCGCCCATTTGGCCGGAGCTCGGCCACAAGAACCCTTCTCTATTTTGTGCCCTTTTTTTTTGTTGATGCTTCAGCTGATGCGACTCGGTTCCTTCGCTTGACTCGATTCCCGAGCCCCAAAGGGTTAAGCTCGTCACCGGCCCCCAGTTGTAGTTCCAGTTTCTCACTTCCTTGATATCGTCATCGCGAACCAACTATCAACCGATGGAATGATACTTGACTAACAAAATGTCAGTCACCTGAAAAGAGCGAAAAAAGAAAAGATCTGTTGGTGAGCTCAATCCAATTGCTCATATCGTCGTTCTGCCATCCATTGTAGTAAATGCAGTCGAACCCATTTCATATCACTTCATTCTTTGTTGCTATATATCTATTCTCTAGATCATCCACGTCGTCGTCATGCAAACCGCTTCGCAACCTTCACCTCCCCATAACACAAGAAGCAAAGTAAAACGTCTCGTCGGCAAAATCCGCCGCCACTCGCATCCTCCAACTCCTGATTCCGCATCTCCTGCATCATCTGCAAAAACATCTCGCGAATCCTCGATATGTCACCGTCCACACATTGGCAGGCACAGCCAGCGCCAGAGCCGTCGCGGCTCGGCTTCCGAGGAAGATGACCGCATGCACGACCTTGAACTATGGAACTCAGCATACGACTTGCTCAAGAGGGACAAGATGTCGTCTGGCCTTGTTCTTGCCTATGAAAGCATCATTTCTCACGCCCTGCCTGATTCGCTGAGGCCGGGACATAATGGAAACGCCAATGGTCTGCCATCGGAGAGTGAGAGGAGGACAGAGCTTATGATGATGATCGCCAAGTCTGGATTAGATCGTGAAGTTAAAGACACTTCTCAGACAGATTCAGGTGATGCTGATGCGAGAGATAATCTGATCCAGATAAGATCCGTGATTGCTTCATTAGTCGACGACAAGCCCAGCGCCGGAATTGCTTTGGCAGGTTTTTGCTCTTTAACACCAGTAAGATCGCCCTCAACCGATCAAACCATCCTGCTAATCCCACCAACAGCTCCTCCTCGACCCTCTGCTACGACACGACGACATGCTTCATGGCTTTATCCATATCACAGACAACATACCCCACTACCTGTCACTCCACCGCGCCCTCCACCCAACGTCTTGGATATCGCAACCAGAATTCCAGCGTCTACAGCCGCACATACGTCAAACTCTGCTGGACCTCTACCGCCGCATCCTCGAGTACGAGATGAATACAGTCTGCGCTGCTGCGAGCGCCTGGAACATGGCCGCCCGCAACGTTGTCGACTGGCATGGCTGGAAGGCCATGGCTGACGCTGTGCACGAAAAGGACGCTGAGCTAATGGGCTTAATCGAGAAGAATGGCACAGATGAGGCGAGGGCGTTGATGGAGGTCCACAGGAAGTTAGCTCCCGAAGGGGGAGGGCGCGGCGAGTTGAAAGACGACACTTTACATCAAGACGTAACAACCAACAGAATAAATTAACAGAGAAAATGCAGCAACACTAAGAAGCGATTTAGTTATTTGTATACGCAGCCATGAAGACAGTTAATGACATAAAAGATTTATTTTTATACTTGCCAATACTCAACCCAAAACTCCAGGCCCCATAACATGAACATGCTAACCTAGGCTTTTCCTAATTGTCTAACCATCGAAACCCGTTTCCAGAACAAAACAACCAATCACCTACATGATACCAAATTCTCTCCAGAAATTCAACCAGAACAAGTCTCAATGACAGCAATCTAGCGGGTTCTTTCCAATTACACTCTAGTCTTTGGAAGAATACCTTGATTGTCAAGGTTGCTAAGAGCGCCACGATACTCATTCAAGCGTCGCTGCCAGCGGTCAACGTCCGTCTGGAAACCAATAGCTCCCATCATGGTCGCCCATCCTGGCACCTGATCGCGGGTCACATGCTCATACACACAACATAGGACTTGCAGGAATTCAGCCTGAGGTTTCATCGCAACCGCGTACAAGTGTCGCACCAAGTCAGTCCAACCAGAAATGAAGTCAACGTCGAACGTGGACTCAGGGTATCGAAACTCAAGGGTATCGTATTTGGAAACCACGAGCGCGCAACGTGTTGTCGTATGTTCTGGACCCTCATTGAATTTGCGGAGCGCTATATCCAGGGTGAGCAGGCTATTTTCTGACCATAGCCGCTTCATGGCACCGACTAGGCTTTTGTCGACCTTCTTGCGCCAGTAGAGCTGTCGCATAATCTCTTGAAGAGATTGGATGAGTGCCGCGCCTTCTCCGTATACCATAGGCTCAAATACCTCCTTGGCGATCATTGACTCGACACTGACACGTGCCGAGTAGGGAGAGGTTGAGCGAAATGGATGGCATAGAGGATAGAGCAGAGAATCCTCCAACAGCCAAACCAGAGATACAACGCGCAGTGCCGTCTGCAGCTTCATGCTCCCTGCGTCGTTGACGTGAAGATGCAATCCACACCCTGAATTGAGTCCAACTACCATCTTGCCCTGCACTGTCGCAAGGCAACTTCTGAGGGTAGGTAGTCTCTGGCTGAACTCTTCAGGACGAGCGAGGATCGGGCTGTTGAGTTCAGTTCCGTACCAGTCGTACTTTTCAGAGGGTGTCTTTCCGGACTTACTAACGCAGTCTTTGGTGATGTGAGACTCTGGGACGATGAACCAGAAGTCACATCTGGAGACTGGTCCAGCCATATCCCCCTGATTCCATACTCGAACGAGTCCGCTGTTACCAGTGAGCGGAAGAACTGTAGTGCCGGGGATCTGGGCAGGACTGGATGACGGCGAGTTGATGTTGCACGAGACGGGGACGCCGTTGCTGGCGATCGATTCGCATACCTTGTGGATACAGGAGGGCCGTATGTCTCTATAATCGCCCATCACGAGGGCTTGATGGGTTGCCGCCGATGAAGCACAAACCCATCGAGTCTCGCCAGCCACAACGTCGGAGTCTGGGATCTGCAGTGCAACCATAAACTCCAACTCGATGCCAACGCAGATTGATTTAGGGATTGCCATCATTTTTTTAAGAATTGTGAAATGTCTATCTCGGTAGAAATGTCGGATTTCTTCCCGTAGGTGATGATCAGTTCTTAAACAAAAGATAAGGGATGCTGTTGAGCAGTCCGATGAGACCGAAGCCCGCGACGGGCGATGATTTATAGCTGATAGCGCCATCTTGGAACAAGACATATTGTGTCGAAGGGTTATGAAGAGTTAAGGACAATACATGCTGTTCATCTTTATTTATTACAGAGTTGGTGATCATGGTATTAGAAGATAATGGCACGTCGGTCCTGCAAAAAGACCGCCGGCGGGCATTGATGAGATCAAGGTCCGTTCACCGAAGGGCGGTCAGAGCACAATAGCAGGTCAAGGCTGTGAAAGATCTGACACTTGCATGTGTTCAAATGCCCTTGGACCAAACAGGTATCCAGAATCAACACTACTGTTAAGGTGAACCGGCCATTGATCGGCACAGTCCATCCGTGACCAAGCATGCTACATGAGGTGATCATCATGTTTCCCAACTACCAATATGCTATTTCATCAACGGTAACCAAGCAGACCATACAAAAGCCACTGCTGGCCCAAGTGGGAAAAGAAAGAGTGACACTTGTCTCTCAGAATGGCTCTGACCGGTTCAGAACGTGTGATTTAAGGGTAGTGGTAGGGCGATCCCTGCTTCCAACCTTTTGGCATGTTGCCAGGGGTGAAGATTGGACCAGATTGACTGTTCAACAGCATGTGCCCTACGAGTCTTGGGGAAGCAGACCAGAGTCTCGTGATCTTGATTGTGGCGGGAACTCCAACAGGTCAGTGGCCCCTCTTTTCATGCTATTTTGAGTCAGGACTACTATTGATTGATTAGCCTTATCGTAGCATTACACTGTGGAAAATGGTTGAACAGACTGGACTCGGTGAGAGTTAGTTGACTTACACGAGAGGGAGATGGGGAGGGACTAGCGTATCAAAGTTACTCCGGTCTGGCCAATTATGGAGTAGTATGGACCGGAGCTGCCTTCATGTGGTGACATCAACTAATACACCGCACTGTCCACTAGACTTGATCTGCTTAGACCCATCTGCTTGAGCTTAAGTAAGGTCCCCTGTTTATGACGAACAAGGCAGTTGACCTTCAGGGCATTTCCATCCTGATTGATCGGTCGGGGAAATTTGGGCAGCAGCTACTTGTGACACCATCGGGGAAGGTGCCGATTGAACCAATAGACCAAAAGATCAATCAGTTCAGACGGAACATGTCTGAGCTGCCTTGCACATCAATATATAAGGAGCCTTGGATACCTCCAGCAGTTACGGCAGGTCTTCCGGGCCTCCTCTTGCCTCAATATCCGTACACTGCTATAGCATTGGCAGGAACAGCGAAGTGGTTATTTATCTTAGCACTAGGAAATATGCATGGTACTGGAGCCGTATGTTACTAATGCAGAACTACCCTCAGTCACTGCCGGTGCTCGAGTTACTGCTGGCGTGGCTTTGTTACCTTTGGTGCCTATTGTAGGTGTTGTAGGCGATGGAGATGGGGGCTCGCCGTCAACTGAACTTGCTTGGCCAAGCTGCATCTCCAGGTGTTCTCGCCTGAGGATACAATGACCACTGACGATTAGTGCCCGACCCCTCCTTTGTCTTTGTCTTTTCCCTTCCTACCTATTCATTCTTCCTACTAACCTATTATTCATCCTTGGATTCGGTACTCTACTTCAGCCTTGAATCGAGAACAATAACAAATCTTCGACGTGGTACCTCGGGTGCCTGTACATTCCTTTCATACTCCTTTCTCAGAACACCATTCTCTTCTTGATCTTGCACTTCATCCAGTCAGCCAACATCTTGATCTGTTCACTTTTATGACCGTTGGCTCTTTACTTTCTGCATCCAATACACTTGGCCAAGATCAACTGAACCCCCACCAATCCCCTCTATCCTGCCTTGCTTTTTGCCATGGCAAAGATCCCTTGCTTCACTCTCTGGTGGGCAGGGGTTATGACCCTTCTTCACTTCACCCTTTTTGTGTGTGGTTCGGCCTTGCCCTCCTCTGCTGGTGCCCCTCTCAGAGCAGCTATGGTGACGCTTGTCCAAGAGGCTGACCTCCCTGCTACACTTTTCAGTATCAAGCAAATCGAGGATAACTTCAACAACCGCCACTTGTATGACTGGGTCTTTTTCAGCGTCCAGAATCTTCCAGAGAAGTTCAAAGAAGAGACTTCCAACGCCACAAATGCTACCTGCATATTTGAAGTCATCCCCAACGAGAACTGGAATGTCCCTGGATGGACAGACCAACCTCAGCTTCCAATCTCGCACGAGACCAATGCGAACCACGACTCTAGAATCCCCAGGCCCACTGCTATCATCCGCAAGATGAATCGATGGAGGTCAGCTCCCTTCGCCAAAGAAAAACGCCTAAAAACCTATGAGTGGTTTTGGAGAGTCGAGCCAGGTGTAAGTGAACGCAGGAAAATATAACAAGCGAAATTCACCGAAAGACAAGGACTAATATTACTCAGGTCCAACTACACCAGAAAATTCCTTTCGATGTCTTTCGTCTCATGCGAGACAACGGTATCGCTTACGGCTTCAATCGAGAAATTCTTGGTCAAGCCGATCTATGCCATCTTTCTCCCCGAATCAAATCTTTCGTTGACAAGCACCCAGAGCTTCTTCACAAAGAAGCTGATGTATCATGGCTTATTCAGATCGATGCCGGTCTTACCAAACAATCCAGCTCCCTGGATGATGGGTTTCAAGACCTAGTAGACGAGAGTAGCGACGAGCTGAGGTCACGGGTCATTTAGGAGAGCTGCCCCGGCGATGATCGCTACTCCAAGACTAATCTGTCACAGGATGATTCGACCTACGATAGCGAGGCTAAAGATGAAGGCAACGAAACATCTTGGCTCGGTGGGTGCTTTGCGTCTTGGCTAAACGACGCTTACGGGAACAGTCTCTACCCAACATTTGAGCTCGGATCTCTAGCCTTTTTCCGCAGTTCTCATCACGTTGCTTTTTTTGATCATCTTGACAGTGCGGGCGATTTTCAATACCGGCGTG
Organism: Fusarium heterosporum; assembly: GCA_013396295.1. Taxonomy (NCBI): domain Eukaryota; kingdom Fungi; phylum Ascomycota; class Sordariomycetes; order Hypocreales; family Nectriaceae; genus Fusarium; species Fusarium heterosporum. The sequence goes on along the minus strand of JAAGWQ010000078.1, from coordinate 42,395 downwards.
TTGACGATGTCCCGGTACATAGCTTGAGCGCAAGCATGTTTCTGCCCCGCGAGAGCGTCTGGAATTTCCGCACCAAGGAGGTTCAGCTTTGTGAGCAAAACCGCCGTGGACCAAGTCGGCCTGGTCCGAGTCCAGGCGGCGGCCAGTCTATCAACGACTGTGACAGCACTGACTCAGGTGACAGTGTCGACCGGGAGGATGGTCTCAAAGCAGCCAGACCGTTGTATGATACCTGGGACGATTTGGCTGTAGACTTCAAGAGACAGACTGGGGTTCCGCACTTGATCTCAGGCAACACGTGGATGGGTGCAAAAGACGAGTACGAAGATACGGGGCACGGATTCATGTGGCTATTGGCGACGTTACTTTCTCGTTATCTTGGATAAGGGTGGGAAGCGGATATCTGCAGCCACATCATAACGGTTACCATTGAAAAACATACTGGAGAAGGTACGACATTTGTACAAGCAGTTGATATCATATCTTCGCAGGTCGAAGCAGCACAAACAGAAGATCATCTTTGCTATCCACAACATGAACTATACATACAATGGGTGAGCGGTGAGCGAAGTGTAGTATGACGAGCGCGCCTTTGTCGCAACTGAGACATCCTGCTGGACCCAAGAAACGAGGCACCTGCGCCGGGCGACAGCAGTTGTCGCACATGGGTTAAGTTTGTATACCGGAAAACACATTTCACGTGAAACCCGCGGATGTTTATGTGCTGACTATCCAAACGCATGCTGTAGGTCATTGAAGCATGCAGCAGGAGGTGTGTTACAGCAAAATATGCACGCTAAGGTCCATAAGCATCAAAGTTACACAGGTAGTATCTGTTGGAGACTCCACAGGCAGTTTGGATTGATATCCTTGCTATCTCCTAGAAAGTCGATTATGCACAGGAAATACTGCAATGGCCACTCTCAAACAGAGAATTTTTGCATACAGATCGCCTGGCGCGCAGACGCAAGCTGGCCGACCATCTTGGATGAGCGAGGAACAGATGACGCCATACAGAGTTTTGAGAATGTGCATATTCACTCATTGTCGACGCCAACATGCAAGGAACGAGTCGCGGGTGGCATCTAATGCGTGGCAAGTTGAAAGACATGGAGCGTCAATCGTTCCTTGAGTCCTGATGACGCACGAAACAAACCATGACCTTGGAAGGCTTGGATATGTGCTCTAACGAGCAGTTGCTATTAATCAGTGGAGGTTTGTGGGGTTTGAGCAACGATCGGCGCCAGCGGAATCGGAGCCGGGGATAGGAAAGACGAATAAGGTGGTTCGAGATCCGAAGTGAAGAAGATTGATGTTGATGTTGTGCTCACAATCGACAGTATCCATGTGGGAGATAATTTTCCTGCGAAAGGAACAGGCTTGAGGAGGCATGCTAATGTCACGAGCAGTACATCACCATCACAGCATTTTCTCACTGATGATCCAGGTATTGTATAGCAATACGATGTTCTCACGAATTGAACAGGGATGGACCTTAATTCCTCCACCGCCTTGTGAATAAGGTTGGGATTCTTACCCACGAATGTCTTAGTCTCCAAAGTACGAATAAACGAATGAGAAGGCAGAAGAATGGCCTGTCTACACGAGATTTCAGATCTACGGCTAAACTACCCCGTGTTCATTTGCAAAGCTTTTTTCTGTTCCTGAAAAATGACTGGGTTGCATCACAATAGGTAAGCAGGGGTAATAGGGGGCCGGGGGCAGTTTGAACAAGGGGTCGATTTAAGCTGCCAGTTGATTTCATTGTTGCATGTAACATGAATCCATGGTTGGTAGAGTCACAAAAAGAAATAGAAGAATCATCAAACTTGATCAATTGAAACTTTGATCACAAGCAGATAAGCCATAACAATTTGGGCCAATCCTGTCGCTCCTGCACGAAGCTCCATGTTTTGCATTACACCAGCACTGCTGCAAAGAAACAGCAATGGAAGGAGGCACTTGTCCGGCCGCCCCTGATTTCCTGCTCTGGTGGTCTGCCCCGCCACTATTCAAAGCACACGCGACTAGTGGGGAGGGAAAGGCTCGAGCCCTGGGATCTCTCTACCCATCTCCTATTTTTATGACAAAACAAAAGCCAAGTCAAGGTAAGGCAAGGGGTTCACAGTGCCTTCCTTGGTCGGGTTGGCTATAATAGACGTGTTGGACGTTGTACCTTCCCACTACACCCAGGGTCACCGTATCCTCATGTGCATTACCTACGGAGACTTCCTCTTTTGAATATTGTGCTCCCTGCCTCTTTACCATTTCTGAACGATCTTTTTCGCTTTCCTTCCTCCACTTCTTTCCTTTCCACTTTCCCTTGCAGTAATCTTCCCCGCGAGCCTATTCACGTGTGATACTTGGCATTTCGATACACGAGCCGAGCAGCGGGCACGGACGACCGACGTATACTGGCGGGCAGTGCCGATTTCAAGACATTGGCTCCCGAGCCTTGGCAATACTTGCGATCGCCGAGGGGCCGTTGAGCTTTGAACAATAGTTGCAGTTTTCGGATTGAAGTCGGCAGTACGATTACTCGATAAAACACCAATTATTTTCTTATCATACGAAAGCCGGTACAAGGACACTTGCGAATTCTTCACTGCGGTTGCATGGTTCGCGTGCCATCACCAAGAATTCGATCGATCCAGTTGTCGCATTGTCTTCCCAGCCAGTGTCGCAAAATACCCAGCGCAGTCTCACATCGCAATACTCGATCACGGCCGATTATACTTCCCAAAAACACAAACTCTTTTTGTCACTTCGCTAAACTGGCATCCCGTTGCCGACTTTATAATGGCGATTCTAGAGTCTCGTTCGAAGGCGGCGTCCGCCAATCAAGTTGTCTTTCTGGGTCTTAACAAGAAGCAATGGGCATTGACAACGGTACGATTTCCAGCTTTAATGTTAGCTATGCCTCGGGGCATATAATGACTCTCGAACTAGAGATACTGACGTTGCATAGTTGACCTTCCAAAATTCTGCCCTTATTCTGGTAAGTGGTTACTGCAATAGACTCACTGATCATACTAACATTATCTCTAGATAATGCACTACTCCCGTGTCATGCCTCCTACCGGCGATCACCGTTACTTCACTTCGACCGCTGTCTTTCTCAACGAGATTATCAAACTTTCTGTTTCCCTTTCCTTAGCTATATACGACACTTCCAAGACCCTAGCTCCTACAACACCAGCAACAGTTCTCTTCGAGCAAATCTATAACTCTGTCTTTGCAGGCGATGGGTGGAAACTCGCGATAACAGCTGGCTTCTATACTCTTCAAAATATGCTGCAGTATGTAGCCGTGGGTAACTTGGACGCAGTACACTTCCAAGTGCTATATCAACTCAAGGTATGCTCACGATGATTTGGCGCTGGTTCAATGTCAAGTTTACGAATGTGTGCTGACCCGTGGTTCAGATTCTCATCACGGCTATTTTCAGCGTTGTCCTTCTGCGACGAAATCTGGGGCCTAAACGTTGGCTTGCACTTATTGTCCTTACTCTTGGCGTATGCGTTGTGTCCCTTCCTCAGGCCGACTCTTCGTCAAGCTCATCAAGCATCCCTCTTCGTCACATGACAGACCATTTCTTCCCTCGTTCGCTCCATGAATTAGGTTACGTGCCTACCGACAGCAGCAATGAAGGGCATCTTGCCAAAAGGTCAGCCACTTATCAGGGCATCGACCATGATTTACCATCACCTGATCCTCTCATGAACTACACAGTCGGTCTGGTCTCAGTCCTTGTAGCTGCTACTGTGTCTGGTTTGACAGGAGTCTACTTCGAGAAGCTACTCAAGGAGAGCCCTACGCAAGCCAGTGTATGGATTCGTAACGTTCAGCTAAGCTTTTACTCTATCTTTGCTGCAGGCCTGGGAGGTGTTATTTGGCAAGATGGCGAGGGTATCAGCGAGCATGGCTTTTTCGAAGGCTACAACTGGGTTGTGTGGAGTGCCGTTGTGCTTCAAGCCGCTGGTGGCATGTTGGCAAGTGTGGTGATTCGCGACGCTGACAACATTGTCAAAAACTTTGCGACAAGCATCAGCATTGTCATTAGCTTCTTGATCAGCATGATGCTGTTTGAGTTCGAGGTGTCAGCTACCGTAAGTCTCCCAAGACAAATCATGATTCCCGAATGTTAACGCAATCCCTAGTTTGTCTTTGGTACATTCCTCGTACTGCTCTCAACCTGGATCTATAATGGATCGGACAAGGCTATTCGTCGCCCTCCGCCAATTCAGATCCATAGCTTTGAGAAGCCAGCCATTGAGTCTTTCCAGACCCCACGCAATCTTGCGAGTCGGCTGAACGTCAATCCCATGGATTCTCCACTTGGCTTGACCACGAGCCGACCAAATACACCACTTCTGCCCAGGACGCCTAGCAAGTCCAACTTTAAGAGGGACGATTGATTTTCCAGTATATCGGTCCTTTTGCCATCTATGTTCGAATACGAAACCCATTCGTACTCGAGATTTTATTCTTATGAGGTCTGACGAAGACATGAATGACGCATCCCTGCATCAACATACATAAAGCCTGGATTCTATTGGGACATTTCTTGGATAGATAGAACAACATTTTGCACAGTCCGTTTAATTGGCGGCTTTGATTTTCTCATAGTCTACTCTGGGTATGGAACGGTGCAAATAAAATGGAGGACTTTTGCTCCTGAAGCGGAGCGTCACGACAGAATACCCTGGGTTAGAAAAGTCCTGGATCTTAGACAAAAACTAGAAGGGATGGGAACGGGGCTTCCCATCAATCGGGACTTCCGAGTCGAGTACATAGCTCAACGGTTCAAATGACAGTCCTTGGTGCTTTGCTTTCTTGGTTACGCTCGATGGTCGTCTTTCTTTGACGTAACCAAATCGGAGCCATGTTTATTCGCTGGATATCAATCCTATGTACATCCTCCATTATGCTTAGGTGGTCTCAACTTTCAAATATCTGACGCTTCTTTAGGTAAGAGAACAAAAGCAAGCTTTTTGCACTAGTCTAGTTGAAAACGAGCTGTGTTTACATAATAACTTCGTTGGTGACGTCCTGTGATCTTATTAGCAATGCATCCATCGCAGACGAGTTGTTAACAAAAGCTTACCCTCTTCAACTCCTTGTACGGCAAGCAAACACAGTTCTGTACGCGGACCTCGTCGCCAACACCGCAGTCCTTACCCAGGATGGTAATGCTCTGGACCTTGACACCGTTCTTGATGATGCTGGTCGAATGGCTACCGACAGGGGTAGGGGTACCCTCAACACGGGCCCAGGCGCCGACACGGCTACCCCAGCCAATGATGGAGTACAGGACGCAGGCGTCGTGCTTGATCTCGGAGTCCTCAAGGACGATACTCTCTTTAACACGGGCACCGGCACCGATGTGAGCACGGGGGCCAATGCTCACGTTAGGTCCAAGCTTGGCGGTAGGGTGCACTTCGGCGGTGGGGTGAATGAAGACAGGAGGGACGATGTTTGCGCTAGGGGCGGCAAGCTCTTCACTGAGGTCGGACTGGGCGGCCTTTTGAAGGTAGAGAGCGTTGGCAGGGACAGCAGAGCCTGCGGTCTTGATCTGACGCCAGAAGTCCTTGGTCTCGTAAACGTAGAACTGCCTGTTATCTGCCATGTCGGAGAGAATGTCCTGCTCCAAGCGGATGACCTCCTTCTTCTCCTCGTCATCGTCCTGGTCGTTAGGAAGGACAAAGCTGTCGCCGAGGTTATCGGAAGAGGGGTAGGAGACAAGGCGGTTGGGGCGGTCGAGACGGCGCTTAATGGCGGAGCGGATAGAGGGGAAGATAGTCTCGGTAGCAAAGAGGTAGACACCGCAGTTGATGAGGTTGCTGATGCGCGACTCGGGCTTCTCGACGTAATGAAGAACTCGACGAGTGTGAGAGTCGGAGACGATACATCCAAAGTTTGTGGCGGCCTCGTCGCTCACACGGGTTCCAAGAATGACGGCCTCGGCATCCTTATCGTTGAAGAGCTTGAGCATGTCCTCGAGGGGGAAAGAACAGCAGACATCGGCGTTGAGGACAAAGAGGCGCTCAGGGCGACCCTTGAGAATGGCATCACGGAAGTGATAGAGACCACCAGCGGTTCCAAGAGCCTCGTACTCGCGGAGGTACTTGATGGTAATGCCGGGGAACTCCTTGGCAGAGTCCTTGATGAAGTCGCGGAAGACGGACTCGTCGTAGTAGCCGATAATGTAGACCTCCTGAATCTGCTTGTTGGGGACGCGGGCAACGGAGGAGAGACAGTGCCAGATGATGGGATGGCCGGCGACTTCGAACAGAGGCTTGGGCAGGTCGAGAGATAAAGGGCGAAAACGGGTTCCTCGAGAAGGGCCACCGACCTAGAGCAAGGGAAGCACATTAGCAGCTATCAAAAAGCATTGCGGGGCGGATGGTGAAGCTATACCAGGATGACAGCCTTTGTGGCGCCCTGATCCTTGGCACGATGGGCCATGGGAACGTGGAGAGACATGATTGCGATAAAGTAGGGGTTTGAGGTAAGAGAGTACAAGAGGTAGGTAGAAAGGTCGTGTTGGAAAGTGGTTGAGCTTTTGGCTGGGTGAGAGGGACAAAAGTGGAGGGGACACTTTGGAGAATTCAAGGCGGTCACCGAAGAGGGAAAGTATCGAGATGTGATGGTGGGGGTGGATTTCTGCACGTGGGAAATAGGGGTTCAGCTTGGAGGGGCTTACCCTGTATTGATGAAGAACATTGTTGTAACTGGTTTTTTGATATATATACTTTCCAATTGTGCTTCTGATTCGAATGTTTTAAATGTTTTGGATCAATGTCTCGGGAGCTGTTGTGTTGTGTGATTGTTTGACTATTAGAGCTATGGTCTGGGAGTGATGTGACACCACTACGCAGCCTCAAAAGATATCATCAAATGCAAATGGTAAATAAACACAGGATGAATTTCATTAATCTCTCGGTCAGAAATAATGTTTAGATGCAGCAGGCCCTTAGATCTTACTTTTAAGGAAACCAATTGAAACACGCTGGCACCTCCAACATGTCTGAGTTAATGCTCGCCCCATTCTTAGGGATCGCTGTACAGTCGACATTAATTTGAATTCGTGTTTCTCACCACAAGCGGTAAAAGTCTGTTACCTTGGGGAGGTCCAGAGCAGCAATTATAGCTTGTGAAGACTTGATCTATTGTAATTGTATCAATTCAGGGGGTGAAGTATACACATGACTATAGAGGAAGAGAAACAAATTCGCTTGAGCGTGAGATATTGTGCATATGCACTGCTAGTAAAACTAATTCATAAAATACTAATTACTTTATAGACACTTGAGCATAATTCTAGCCTTATGGTCTTGCCTAGTCTACTTAATTGAGTGTCAGATCTACATTAATTCTCTATTATGTCATTATCGTATCGTCAACGAAATTCCAAGCCTCATGTCTAGATCTTCGGAGCGAGTGGGGCGAATTTAGCTGCCGAAGATGGACCCCTGCTAGAGAGTGGATATCAGATCAAGAATAGAAACGGACCCATTGGAATTGTTAACGTCTTGATATAAATGATTGATTCTTGACTGCGGACATCGGACAATGAAGGTATTGAACCACCATCGCTGTGGTGATCAAGGCGGTGAACACACCCTCTGCAGAACGATCCAGTTAGTCAACCAATGCAACACCCATCAGCCCATTTCAAGCCCCTCTTCTGAACTCGTCAAGACGCCCAACGGTGGCCTCACCCAGTCAAAAGCCAGAGACACCCAAACCAGGGGTACCCATCCCTGAGAATGCTACCCCAGGATTGCCGTCTGGGGAAAATCCGGGGATATTGCGTCTGCCGCGTGTACTTACAAAGTCTCTTTGCTGTACCGTGGCGGCTCACCACGCGCCTTATAGGCCCCCAAGAAGCCTTCTCCAAATACCACGACGTGACCTGCCTCAGGACCTGGGTAAATACATCAAACGGAAACGCCTCTTCTCGCATCAATGACGGAACAAAGTTCCCCGCGCTTCACCTCCTCTTCTTTTCAAAAATCAAGTGTTTTCCGGCTGAGTTGACTTAGTTCCGTTCATCACCTCCATCTGATCTGCGGATCCAAGCAGACGACGTTTACGGCCTATCGAGCACGCTATATTGAATTGCATCGATTGTCATCGCAATAATCTGCCATCATGTCCCCTCTTGTTAGCCGCGTGGCCCGCTCTGCGATCGCCCTTCGACCTCTACCTGCCGCCCAACGAAGTCTCCGCACTTCGAGCATTCTCCGTGCCACCGAACCCTACGAGGCGAAGAGCCCCAAAGATAGCCGAGACCAGTAAGGATACAGCCTGATGGTAAACAAGTTTGTACTGACATTCTGCTCCTTTAGCAACAAACTCCTTGGAGCGGGTGCTGTACTTATTGGCGCCACGTTTTTGTGGTTCTATACAGGGGGTAAACCCAAGAACCTCGATATCTCTGCTGAATCTGGAGGGCTGAAGACGTCTACCAAGTAGACCACAATGTATAATAAGGGTCACGCTCTGCGAAGTGGGTGAAGATGACTGTCTAAGGGCCAACCACAACGGTCACTGGCAATGAGATTATGAGACAGATGTTTGGTTTCCTCTTTAAACAGAGAGCCTCGCTCAACAAAACGCATTGCTCCTTGGAAATAAAATTCATCACAGATTAATTTCCCATTTGTACACATCTTGAGTACCTCCAGTGACCTTCGTTGTCTGTCAATGTTCTCTCATGTTCTTACCAATGATCGTTACCAAACTTATACATACAGACGAACATACGATCACAGTATTCTGCCACATGATATAACAATATCTAATTATCAATCAAACAAGCTGATTTTATCATATACAAGTCGCGACTCTTGCCGCAACTCTAAACCCAAGACGAGTTAGAACAAGAGACGAGACTATCGTATTGGCTCGCCCTACTGCAAGACCATTGTCAATGACCCTGATGCAAAAGATGAGGCAAACTTCCTAGGACAAAGGACAAAAAGAAAACATCCGAACCTCGTAGATTCATGCTAATTGTGCCGCTTCACGGGATCGAACCGTGGGCCTTGTCATTACTAGTGACACGCTCTACCACTGAGCCAAAGCGGCAGATGCTGATTGGTTGGGATGTCGCTTCAGCTTTGAAATCTATACACCAAAACTTGAGTATCACTGAGTTGACAGGGCTTTGAAATCCTGGAGATTGCCTCAACGAGAGACTGGTGAAGAACATATGAGAGCTGAGGATCTGAACAAATTAATGAAATCTAGCAAATCAACTGCCTGCCCACTAAAGTATTAAAAAAAAAACCAAATTAAAATCAAGACCATTCCTTGCGATAAACTCCTGATACCCAGTCTTTTCTCAGACTTTTGTACCCAAGACCAACTGATCCAGTTTCCAATACAAACTTCCATACGTACGTTATTTCAACTTTTCTACCAATAACGGACTTTGTTACCAGAACCAACGGTTGGGATATCCTGTATGGCCAAAGAAAATTGTTGGCTGTCTCGGATGGCTGTCAAGTTGCCCATGGCATGTAACTCGGAGGCTTATTCAGGGAGAGGTCCCCGCCGAGGATCTCAGTCTCTTCGTTAGACTGGACAGTAGTCCCAGCACTGATAGGCAAATAAGAGACTTCACCAGCTGTCAGATCACGATTGGTATCGTCAAACGACTGGCCAACCAGTGTCGCTGCGGTTTCAGAAAATTCAGTGGCAGGAGTCATTTGACCAGATCCCGGAACAGCTGATGAGATGGATTCTTCATATAAGCCCTCGGGAAAGTATTGCTGAGACGAACCCCAATTATCCGGTGCTGTTGTTCCAGCCTCATGATCTGTCTCATACTCGGACTCATAAGGATCGGGGGTATTCGGTGGTTGAATAATCCCTTGAGAAGAGTACTGGTAGAAGTAACCGGAATAATGGTTGGAATCCTCTTCTTCAACATAAGGCAATTCTTCCTCGTCTGCCTCCTTTGGCAGCATAGAAAGGTTGATGAGCGTGTGGATATAGCGAAGCTGTGCGTCTATCGCGAACCACATAAAAAACCCTACCAGTACGATCGGCATTGTGGCGATAACGAGAAACAGAGTGAAAAAGAACAGTAGCCCTGCCGCAACCCATATGCTAAGTTCCGGAGCCCGGCCTTCCACCGGTCGGGGAGCAGTGGGACAGAGAGATGATACCATGGTGACAAGGCACCAATAGCACTCGAGGAACAGCAGTGGAAGAATAAGGCTGGAGATAATAACAGCAGCGGTACGACCAACTTTGGTGTGCAGCAATCGGCGGACGCCCGTATACTTTGTCGTGGAGTTGCGGCCACAGGGTTGAGCTGCTTGCCCCTTTGAAGCATTGTTGTCGTTTCCAGGAATTGTAGTCCATCCGCCACACATGCTGCATGTCGGGTAGACTCTCTTGACTTGACTTTTAACGAAGCACAAGTTACAAAGGAGAAAGACTCCGAGTAGCCAGAATGCATCCGAGTGTGGAGATGGGTGACCAAGTAGATCTCTGCATTTATCCAACGCTTGGTCCATTGTGTGAGATCGTCAACGTGGTTGATGAGACTGTGGTGTTTTGTAGTGGGTAGTGAAGGTGAATGTGAAGGTAAAGTGAAGAGAAGGGATGTTTTGGGGAAAAGGTCAGAAGGCATAGAAACTAGCAGAAAAGATCAACTCTTATACTTGTCTCAAGAGTGTATTTGAATTTGAGGAAACTCCCTCAACTCTCAATACCATTGCTAAGTTTTGCAACAATTCATAACCAAAGCTTGAAAGCCCTCCCTCTCACAAGCTTTACTTCACATGTTGTTGGAAACGTGCAAGCGAGAAGTTAGATAACAACTTAAAGTGTGAGAGCCACCAAAAACAAGTCGAGAAAGGAGCACATTAGCAGCTGTTACGTGAGTTAGTAGGAAGGTTGGACAATGAAAGTTTCAATCTGAGTGTATAGACTTTGATTTGAATACTCTCCCTAGTGAGGACTATTATATATCAAGGTTTTGCTGCCGATCATCTCAAAGCTAGACTCAGTTGTCCCGAGACAGATTTGTTGTTGCGCAGGCAACAGAGAGATCATTGAATATACCAAGGGTCACAAAACCTACGATCTGCCAGAAAACGTTACATACCTCCCCAGCTTCCAGTCACGCCACTCATTCGGTCCATAGGCTTCCTCAAAGTTCTCAAAGTCTCATCCCAATTCTGCCAATCTATATCGTCAATCTCGCCAGGGTCAACGTTCAAGTCCAGTCCTTGAGAAAGCAGGCCCTGGTCCTGAAATAAGTCGTCTATGTCACCCAGAGACCCTGGGTTTTGTGCATGGTGGAGTATATCGGACCCCGACCACGGTGACAAGTGACTGTTTCCAAAAGTTTGGTGCCCGTTGCTATTTGGTAATGAAGATGTTACTCCAGACACTGCGGGCGATGCCATGCTCGAAAGGCTTCCTAAACTATTGCCCCCAGGAAACAGGTTGCTCATGTTCAGCGTCTCAGAATTGCCTCCTTCGTAAAACATGGCCATGCCGGGATTACCGGAATTACCAGCGTTTAGATTCTGCCATATATTGGGATCAAAGGTATCCAATTGACTCTGCTGCCCGACATCCTGCCGAGGTTGCTGTAGGTTCTGTGGGAGAGCGTTCCTACTTATGCCAGATGCAGGCTGCTCTTCCATCTCTTCAAGCATATTTTGGTATGTAGCTTCTTCAGAATAGTCCCCAGATCGGAAAATCTTTCGCCACCGCAGCTTCAACTCTGACATGCGGGTTTCCATACCGGGAGCAGGTCCAATTCGCTCCAGCACGGGCTTGATTCTATCCTCTCTATCGAGTTGTCTTGCGGCTTCAGGGTTAGCGCGAAGACGCACAAGCTCTGCCTCACGATGCCGCTTGGCTTTTGTGAAGAGTCTCTTGATGGGCATCCACGCAGCTGTATGGTCCGCGCTACTCACGCCGTCGATCGGATGATCGTACTCGAGGATTTGAGCAGCTTCCCATGCTCGTTCTGAAGTAACGCCCCAGGGACGCCGGGAAAGCTCCAATAGCATGTAAGCGATGGCTTGCCATTGTCGGTAGGTCTTGAATAACCAGCGCCATTGCCGACAGCACGGATCAGTGTTGAGGATGTGACTGTATTCGACAATCTCAATGCAAGATTGCCAGAGTCGACTACGTATTTCTTTCGATGCTTCCGGGCCAGTCCCAGGAAACAGGACAGGCTGATAAATGATGAGACCAACCTTGGCCATCATGACCCTTGAAACAAGAGAAGCCACCCAGAAAATAGGGTCATCTTCCCGGACGAGGTGCTTTAAGAACTTATCCTCCATGCGCTCATAGACATCAACAAGCATGCGCTCGCGCTCCTCAAGGCTTTTTTCAATGTCTTTGTTATCAACAGGACGCATTTGAGCTACAGCTGCGAAAAGTCCACGGGATAGGGCGGTGATCTCATATCGCGAAAGGCAAATAGCTGAGTCAGTACGACCTTGACGCGGAGTAGGTATATCAGTAAATGATGGATCAATATCGGTATCGTTGATGTTGGTCGGAAGCTGAGTGTCAAAGGTCTTATCGCCAATGATAAGGTCCGACCCCATCTCTTCAGCGGATCGAATGTCGAGAGATACAATTGCCCACCACATGCGACGTCGCATCTCAACCTCAAATGGCGGGAGACCGAGTTGTTGACCGTCGCGGTAAAGTCCAAGGGCTTGAGCCATGCGGACACATAGACTTGTGAGTGTCCAACAGAATCTGCTGTCATCGTGGCATTTAACCACTGTGAGGTAGACGACAAAGGCTTGCAGAATAGCCATGTTCGTGGTGTTGAGAAGATTAGCTTTGGACAGGGCTTGTTCAAGAGCGAAACGGAATTGTGAGATGTAGTGCGATTGAGATGCACCGAGATTTGCTTGGACCTAGATATGTGAATTACTGTTCAATTTGTATATAAAGAAGACTCACCTCATCATTTTCCATTGAGGTAACAGCCGAATAGTAGATTGCAAACACAAGCGCCTCATCTCCAGGACGTAGGTCGTGCTCTCCGCGTCTGACTTGTGTCATGAGCCTGCTCATGGTGGGGATATGCAAGACCTTGATAAGAGGCTCAATATTCTCAAGGTAGATCTGCCAGAGAAAAGAGCTCTGCGCGGGCAGTGGATGAAGACTTGTGAGATGAACGTCGGAAGAACTATAGCCAAGGAGAAAGCTGTGATGATCGGTCTCAGAGCCCAGTGCTTGTGGAGGTGATTGCTCGGGGGTTGTGTTGTCTTCAATGTCGACTTCCTCCTCTCCACCCTCGTCATTCATGGTCTCCATTTCATTGCGAATCTCTGCAAGCTGTTAAAGTTAGCTCTGTCGTGGAGGTTTCTAGAGGGAAGATACGCACCTCATCATTGAGCTTGACCATGAAACCACTGTTGACGTATCGCGCTGTAGACTCCCCATCATGAAGCACCAATCGACCAAGTTGTTTATCAACCTTTGCAAACTCAAGGTTCTCTGACTCTTTCTTAATCTTCTCTGCAGTCGCTTGAACAATACCATGCCCATTTCTGTTGAGATCATGAACCATTAGCGATTCTCCATTACTCACTTCCACATCTTTCCCACTGGCAGTCCCACGGCCACTCATCTCATAAACAAGTTCCTCGAGCTTTCGCAACCGCTCTATAAGATCCACCTCACGCTCGCTCTGCCCATTGCTTGAAGGTAGAGGAGCCCGCATCTGCGCCTGGATCTGTCGGGGCGCACGGCCTGGAGCGGGATACATGCAGTCGCTCTGAGCTCGACGACAGTTACTACAGGGCATGGTCTTGTCACAGCGGACTCTGCGCCTGCGACAGGTAACGCAGCTGCGTGGATTCAGCAACGGAGCGCCTGAAGTCATGAGGGCCACGGGTCTGTCATAAGGAATTGTTGCCACGCCGCTTGGACGGGATGGTGCGGGGCGCTGGAGGCTTGCGGGTGAGGTGCCCGACGATGGCGTTCTGGGGGTGCTTGAAGCCATCGCGAAGATTGTCGAGTGTGAGTCGATCCAACCTTGTAAGATGCTAGATCAAGGTGATGGGTTTAGTATTCAATACTGCTTTACAATGGATGTTGATCTATGAGGCAACGGCCATTAATAAACAGACAAAACCTGGCCACTGTAAGCACTAATTTTGTTCATGGAAGGGGACCCCTAAAACCTGAGGCTCTCTCTAATCATTACCACCCCCGCTGAATCCGCTATATCGACCGGTCAGCTGTCCCCGACTTACGCGGGGTTTGGTAAGATTAAGGTGAACAAAGGGTAAGTGCCGAGAGTTGTTATTTGCGTTTGCGCTGGTATGCGTTATTCGATAATATTGGGGCTAATTTGTAACGCCGTGTTAGTGATGAGTTTAACATCACTTCACATCACTGATGCTATTTAGTATCTACTTATCTGACAGCGTCTGTGGTGACGATCTATCATGTTTCTTCCAAATATTGAATGCTATGCGCTTCTTCTCACATTGAATCTGCTCTAGTATTGGTTCAGGCTGTGTTGTAATCTGCCTTAGGTCATCAAATAATGCCTTGTTGGGCTGATCAGGCTCGCCAATCTTTATCACCCTGTACCAACGCAGCCTGATTTCTGCTTCTTCCATCTTCTCCGAAACAAATTCAATTCAAACTCGAGTGGTGCTGAGAAGACACTACTAAATCGCCACTGATCATGGCTGATCCTCTTTCTTTGGCCGGCAGCGCTGTCGGAATCATCTCGCTCGGTATACAAGTCTGCAATGGTCTTCTCGTCTATGCTGACGCCATCCGTGGCCGGTCGCAAGATTTGAGTGACCATCTAGACCAAGTCCAACCTTTACTCGCCTTGTTCAAGTCCTTAGAGCTCACCGCCACGAGGCTCGAGACTCTGAACCCGGAAAATGCCAAGATCCTCCGCGATAATATGTCACAAACCGAAGGAAAGCTCAAAAGCCTACAAGTACTACTGGATGACGTCGGAATCTCTCCATCAGCCACAACTGACATCAAGGGGAAGATGAAGGAAACATTTCGAGTGGTCGTATACCCTATTAAAAAGAGCAAATTGAAGGGGGCACGACAGACCGTCCAAGCTCTACTTAGCAGCCTCACAGCTACTATACAGACCGTTGGCTTGTGTGTTCTTCTGGAAAGGAGATCTGAACAAAAGGCTAATCGTGACATGCAGAGACTTGGAGATATCACAGAATCACATCCTGAATGAAGCCCACAAAACCGTCGCTGTCATCAAGTCCAATAGCATTGAGATGAAAGCTGAGATGGCAACAAGCTATAACAAGGTCGCTGACGTTGAAGGACGTCTAATTTCTGTACAACAAGACCTCTGTGGTTTTTCCAAGAAGGCGGATGGTGAACTTGGTTTCATCAGTGCCGATACCAAAGAAGGCCTTGAGAATACTCGGGCAATTTTGGGGCTGATGAATAACTTGAGCCTCCAACTCAAGCAGACTTCCTCTAATGCCTCAGGAACAAGTCAATCTCATATCACGGTATAGTGACATATCTTCAATTTGGCTATTCCCAGGAAATCCATCTGATGCAAGACAGGGCCGCCAATTTGTAGCCACCCTCGGATCACGAGTCCCCCCAAGCTCTCTCAAACAAGCCTGCGATGTGTATTCGACAGATCCTGATCTCGCAGCGCAGTTCCTAGGCAATGCAAATCCCTTCCCACGTCGAGCCCGTCACCAAAGTTACTGCAGGTGTCGTACACAGACCGTAAGGAGGGACATGTATTTATATGGCTTGGGAGTTTATTATGAACGAGTGGGCCATCACTTGGATTGCCCAGTCGCAAAGTACAAAGCCAAAAATATCAAAACTCAAGCTGGCGCACTACTCAAGCTGCAGCTAAATGGTCTTTTTTCAACATTGATCGACTTCAGTCTATGCTTCACGCGGGCAGCAGGGGGGTGCAGTCTTAGCCTCCCCTTGAAGTATAGAGCTTTGTCTGATTATTCCTCAAATCCTGTCGTGCAACTGATAAACAGATTTAAGTACGAATTCCTCGATTCCCCCGAAGTTTTGGTCTCACCTGCCTGGCTCCAAACATTGAGACAGCAAATCACGGATTGTTTTGAGCAGGGAAAAGCGTCGCCCTATGCTAAATTTGACTATCATGAAACCTATTTGGATGTCAGTAAAATGTATCAGGAAGACGCTTGTAGTGATTCTCTGTCACAGAATTAGTCCCTGATCATCAATAGGTTTTGCTTGAAAGCGTCGATGCAGCGAGTCTCAATAGAGTTCACTATACGCCGGGAACTTCACGGCTCTTTCTCAATATAGTTAGCTGGCTCCGGGACACATGTGAGTCGGAGCAAGTAGAATCACGTCAGTAAGTCAACTTCAACCATTTATGAGCTGACCTGACTACTTCCGCTTGGAGACCATTTTGGATGTTTGGAGCAGGCTATTCAGGATTTTTAGCTAAGTCGGTGTATAGGGCACTAGTGTTTACCCGAAAGTGCAATTTCAATGCCAGCAAAGAAACAGCATCATCCCTTCTAGATATTTTCAAGGGTTTATTATCTATCATAGAACCTCCTGATGATCAGTTGGCCATGGTGCTCTCGCATGTGCCATCTATGGACAACCTTAAAGTGACCTCATCCTTTTTGCCATGTGAGTAGACAATGTTGAAATTTGCCGTGGATGTCCATTGACTCAATATAGGGATGGACGTATCTCCTATCGTGAGAGCTATACTTCTGAGATCGATTGACGAGTTAAACCACCAGATAAATATTGCTCCTGATTATGTCCTTGAAACAATTCACGGTCGTACAACACTCTATTTGTGTCAGCAATGGCCTCAAGGATTGGAATCACTCCTGAAAAGTAAAGCTCGACATCTCATCCTTGAGAGTGACAACAGGCACCTTACCTTCCTCTCTTCACTACTTTTCGGGCCCCCTAACTATTACTGGGATCGTGTCAATCTTGAAGTGCTAAATTTGCTGCTCCGGCATGGTTTAGGCTTTTTCCCCGGCAACAGTTTCACGACCCTGAATGTGTATCTCTCTACTGCTGAAGCTCAGATCACACAAGTGATTGCTCAGCATATGGCCAGTAGACTTCTTGGGTTATCTGGATTGGCGTTGGAACTCGGAATCCTGGAGAAAGGACAAGAAGCTCACTTAAAGACAGAGAAAGGAATAAAGATCCCAGACTTTACAACGGCAGCCTCTTGGTGCGTCACTATAAAAGACATGGGCGAGCCAGTAGAACAGTCTCTACTGGTACCTATGTGCAAAGACCTGATCGCCACTGTTTACCACAGCATTGGACTCACATTCCCAGATTTTGAAACGTTTTATGCCTACGGATTCGATCACCAAACCGTGCGTAACGAATTGGGGCTTCCTCCGATGTTCGTCAGCAGGCCATACGCATATCGCCTATTCGTTACCCCACTTGATAGCCAAAAGAGGTTGGAAATTGAGGAAAGCCTATTCTGGCTTACTATTCACGGTTTTATGGCACCAACGCCTAACGACCCTCAGAACCTAGGGTTAAACGTGCACGCTACTGGTACACATTTTGTCGCAGCTCAAACAGGAGCACATCTTTATATCTGCATTACCGAAGGCCTCTGCAAACAGATCGGCTACAACAATTGTCTTCAATCAGCTAGAGACCTCTTTTGCTTTCTAGCCAAGGCTCCTGACCGGGATGAGTGCATCTGCTGGTGCCATGTAAATGGAGACGGTTGTTCTCCTCTCCATTTACTCTACAAAACTCATGCGCATTGCGAGGATCGGTTCAAATATGGCATGGGGATTTGGGATGATGTCTGTTGGGATCAGGCTGCCTTCAATGCCCTTCTCTTGGATTTCGAAATTTTCGAAAGGCATGACAACACTGAAACTAGCACAGGACAAGTACCAGATAACTCGAACAAACAATTTTCGATGCGAGCGATCGAGTTTCTTCGATTACTTACGTTTGAAGCCCTTGAGATGAGACATACCTGTTGCATGTATGAGAGCGTGGAAACTCTTGACATTGCTCTGCAACACGACTATTGGGACTGCTACACAGGTTCTAAGTTGGAAGTCATCTTGAGTTGTGATCCAGCGGTAGCTAAGGCTGTTCGAAGTGACATTCATGAACAGGCGAGCGCTGAGCTCCTCGATAGTCTGATGGCCAATTTCACAACTGAAATGGAACAAAACTATTCCAAAGGGACTTTCTCGAAATTCATCTTCGGATACTGGCAATCGCGAATACAAGAGTTGTACTCTATACAGCATGGGGAAGTCGAAAAGATGGAACAGATTCTGGAAAACGTACAAATAGGTAGGGCTCAGCCTTTCAGTCACAATAGCCCTAGGAATGAGATATTAATATGGCGCAGGTATCTGGCCTCGGCCTGTAGAAAGACTTTTGTGGCATCGAGATCGATGGCGATTCCGTAATGAGTCCATATCATCGGAGGACGAGACTGCTGAGGAGATCGACGATTGTGAAGATAGCGAGAGCGACGGCCTGTAAGACTAAGATGCGATCGGATTAACAACGAGTTATTTCAAGTTAGCTTTTACGGGCTCTTGTGTACAAATTGACGGCCTTCCTCTATTTGGAAAACTCACAACCTAACAGCTGAATTACTTCGCACCTGTCATTAGACTTTTGGTTCTTGCACTGGGATTTCGAAAATCGATTACACGAATAAGACTTGGCAACTGAAAAGAGAGCTGATATCTAGTTCAACTACGAATATTAAAGATACATACACTACGCAGAAATATGCAACTAAACACGAGGTCGAAATTTATATGCTGCTGCAGTCTATTGAACTTGTCGTTTGCCAACTTCTCATCAAGCACACTATTCGCCCCTGTTCTCCTACCAATACCTCTCCTACTGTAACGCAATGATATCCATTTCCATGCTTGCACCAGCCGGGAGTTTTGGAGACTCACTCGCACTTCGAGCTGGTTTGTGCGGAAAGTACTGAGCATATACCTCGTTCATCTCTTTCATGTCATCAAGGTTGTTGAAATAGACCTGTGGTAGTATCAGTAGAGAGAAGAGAAATATTATATGATGTAAACTACCGTGACCTTGACAACCCTATCTAGACTAGATCCCGCTTCTTCCAGAACGGCTTTGGCGTTCTGACACATCTTATGCGTCTTTTCAGCGATAGTCCCTTCTATGAGATTCGCCTGTGAGTCGGCAGGAATTTGCCCTGAGAGAAAGATTATTCCATTGGCTTTAATGGCTTGGGTGTATGGACCGATTGCTATCCATATGTTAGCGATTTTAGTTGCTATGGAGCAAGCAGTCAATACATACGCGCGACCGCCTTGGGGGAGAAAACATGTTCCATTGTTTTGAATGACGAAGATGAATCTGAGAATGTTCGGATAGAGATGTGGTTTATAACATTCGTATACCCTGTGAGTTGAGATATACGAGTTGTTGTCCAGAGAGCGGGGAAGATACGACGAGAGACTAAAGCCATTCTACTAATTTGGTTACATATTACTGTTTGAGTTTCAATGGCTATAAGCCAGTTGAAATAGTATTCTGGTAATACGCGGAATGCCGCTCCGTAAGCTACGTACCATTCTCCGGAACAGCCTTCCGGTAGAAGCTGGAGTTGGATATGGCAACCCCCAGAAAATACTTCCAAATTTCTCGTCAATATTTACTGACACCATGCTCAAAGGGAGGTACGGATGTACAGAACACCGCCTGATTCAAAGGTTGGTAGACATGCTGTCCAGATCCCACATCCACCCATTACTAAGTATCGCAGTGTCAACAAAGTCTAGCTCTTCAACGTTCAAATCGTCGATCACTGACAAAATAGTGTCAGGATGTGCAGGAGCAGACGAATCGTTTCCGTCACGTATGTTTGACCATAGAGGGTCTGGCGATATATCAGTTTGGCCTGAATGGGCTATAGCATAAGTGGCCAGACCGGGAATGGCACCAAGATCAAACGCGCTACTACTTTCTAGGCCTCGGGTATTATTGTTACCACGTATTTTTGTGTGTAATCCGAGAATTTGCATCAGGTCTGATTGATAAGCTTGCGCTGGAGCTACACGTCTGGACACAAATTCGCCAAGCAGGCTCATGACTTGAGGGAGGTCCCACAGTAGCTCGTTCGCTGGCCGGATGATGTCGATTAAAATCAGTGCAAATGCTGCGGAGAACAAGGCATCGATGTCATATGGTAGGAAGATGTCTACACGAGAATGAGTAGATATTGAAAGTCGAGGACAGAGGGACACTTACCACACATCATCTGTTGTTTGAGAATTGACATGATCTTGAGGATCTGTACAGCTGACTCGATACACATCTTCAGCATTGAATTGAACGGCGAAGAACACCGAGTGTTGGTCTCGGAGTTAGCCTCGGTCAATAGAGGCTTGAGAAGCGAAAAGAGAACAGGCCGAACGGTCAGAATGACACACTAAATGAAGCCCATTAGCACATATGAAGACTGAATTACATGCGTATTCGCTATTTACCTGGTGTAGTAGTAGATGAAGTGTAGCAGACTCGCGAGGAAGTGGCTGACTTTGTTGCTGAACATCCAGAGGCAAATGTTCTTGCAGAACACAATACGTTTCAGCAATGCGCGAAAGGATGGATTTGACCGCAACAAGAAAGTTGCGTTGTTCATCGTGGACTCCATATATGACTGTAAAAAGATGATATGAGGAGCAATTCGTTCAAACAAAGGCTGGAACAGTTACCGTCGAGAATTTTGCCCAGGTGGGAAGATAGGATAGCATGAATAGCAAACGCATTCTGCGACTCATCTCCCAGCTTAATTGCTGGGAACGGAATAGAGATGTCTTCGTCTCTCATGACCGAGGGACTACCCAGCATAGCTGCCGACTTTCTATCAATGCAGTACACCGTCCACCAGAGGCGCCTTTGGTACTCGGCATCTGGTGATCTCAAGGCTTCGGGGAACTGCTTATTCAGAACCTTGGTGACAGAGATCCGTAGGGCTTGTCCAATCTGAGAAATCACTCAGTTCAGTACTTGGAGTAAAGTGTAAACACAGGAAAGCTGACCGTAACATAAGCCTCCTGTAGAAGATCAGTGGCGTGCATGAATAATGCCGACAAGCAGAGAATCTCAATCGACAGTAACGGATCCTCGTAAAATCTTCTTATATCTGGCATAGCTTCTATGGCGCTTGTGAAGTAGGACATCCCAGAAGGACCCATCTCGGAGTGTTCCCTGGACTGAATTGACTTGCCAAATGCCAGCACCAGAAGCATATGTATATGCCATAGGCTTGCTTCAGGCATCGAACCTCTGTCGAGCTCCTCGTAGAAGTTTTGCAACCGGTTTAGAAACTTATCGGGGTCAAATATAGAGTAAAGAGAGCCTATGTGGACAACTACAGTGTTGGTCAGGTATTTGGCGTATGAGAGTTTAGGCAACAGGATACTTGATAGATCAAGAGCTATGGGCGGCAAGGTTCGTGTATATGATATGTCTTGTCGCTCCATAGATATACTGCTGGGATCTGCTATTGGTGATGACTGTTGAAGAAGGTTGCGGACATTGCGACTGAAGCTGAGTGTCGAGCTATGTCCGAGGTAGGCTGACATAGTGAGTACTGGTGCAATTCAGCTTGTGATTTAACTTACCCGCGTGACCGTAGCGATGGACCTTGATCTGTGGCTCGGAAGTGACCAATGTATTGGTGAGGGTTTCTGACTGTGACCTCTTGCAGTGACTTAGTAGAAGTTATTTCTAGTAGTGTTTTAAGCTTGATCGTACTAATGGTGATTGCCTGCGCGTTTCCGGACCTGTAGGGTCTCCAGAAGAGTCTACCAATGGGGGGTTTGTTTCTTGCTCCAATTGGGCGGGACGTAGGCCAGCACCTGGGAGTCTGTCTTGAGTAGACTGTGACTGTAACTGAGCTTCTAGCAACTCGATACGGGCGTGTAATTGATCTAGATAACTGCGGCCGTCAGTTCCTGCAAGACATCACTTTAACGGCTACTAGCATTGCACATACTTTGCCGAAACAGCTGCTTTCTTCTCCTTTTCCTCAAAAACACATGTCTCCTTGCGTCTAATGCATCTTTCACAAGGGTGTTTTCCGGAGCAGCGAGCTTTGCTGTTCCGACAGCTTACGCAACTATATACATGTCAGCTCCTCTAGGGTAGCAGTAGGCGATGGAAGTTCTGACGCATTATTAATCTTTTCACGTCTGCGGACTCGGGCTCGAGTCGATCGCACATTGATCTCGTCGTCCATTGTTGTGGTAGTTACTCAATTGAGATTGATGTTCAAGATTGACGGGAATAAGATGGCTCGGGCAAAGTGGGGCGGGTCGTGAAATGCGACAGACCCACTGAAGAACATTTTGGGTCTTCAGTCCGAAGCCTGTAAGTTCTGTAGTTACAGGGCAAGTCCTCGACACGATTCAACTAAACAACGGTATTGAACAAGGGAGCGGATGATGGAGAATGACGTTTATTGTGGGGAAGCACTTTAAGTGCCGTTCAGGGGATTGCAGAGACATCGCGCCCAACCCCTTAATTTATCTGGGTCCATCTGATCAAAATTCCATGCATGATTAATTATTGTTAAGGACGGGAAAGAGGATCACGATATCAACAGAGACGCACTACTGTAATCACTCCAAACCTCCTGCGGAGTATAAGAGTAGTATAGAGAGCAAGCCCCAATTTTAATTGATAACTTTTAAAAATTTCTGGAAGCCCACAGCGACTGATAAAGCACATATCCACTACCATTTAATATCGGGCCAGCGTGTTGCCCCAGAGCAACGGTAGCCCCAGTTGAAAGAAGCAAGTGCAATCAGGCAGCCAATGCCCATCCCGCAATGAAACCGCATAGCAACAGATTGGGTGGAACTTCAGCTCAACTTCTTTCCTGACCAATATTTTGATACTCGTGATACTTCATTCTATCAGTAAATTCCCGACCAATTCCTCTCATTTGATATTATTTCTTACTTGATTACGTTTTTGATACCCCCCATTCACTTGTTTTATTTTTGTATTGGAGATATCCGGCTGTCGCACCCTCAACCAGCACTGTGAAGAAGACAAACAAACATCATATTCATAAGCTTGTCTTTCAGATTCACTTCATATCGACTTTTTTTGAGGGCACTTTCGCTTCCACTGCAGTCACAGTGATTGCCAAAAATGTCTACTCGTGCCACTTACAGCCACTCCGCCAACACAACACCTCGGCGCCGTGCTCATCGCAACCACATCATCAAACCAGATCCTGAGGCTACAGCCGATAATGCTGCTTTCCTAGAATCAGCAACTCTTGATTTCCCTCCTGCACCATCCAGCTACGGTCGTAGTACCAGTCATATCCCTCCTGACCGGGCTTTTTATCATCACGGTAGATCTGATGCGCGTGAGTTCCCCTTGACATCTCCTTCCAAGCGCGCATACTGACTCTATCATCAAGCAACGCCAAGTGAGCGGACAACAGAGCCTGAGCCGCTCTTAAGAGAACTTAGGATGCGGCCTAATCACGCCGCTGAGAGTCCCACTGGACAGATTCCTGCTGATGGAAGCTTCTTTCAGACCTCATTCCAGGATATCGGCAAAGAACTCAAGGCCTGCAATGACACACTCGGCGAGCTTCAGCAGCTCGGTGTTTCTCACGATGTTCCACTTCCTGAGCTTGTTCTCGTTGGCGACCAGTCTGCGGGCAAGTCTAGTCTTATGTCAGGTCTCGCAAATTTAGAACTCCCGAGAAGCGAAGGTACCTGCACTCGCTGCCCACTCCACATCCGTGTCTCACGAAGTCCCGACCCCTCTTGCCGTGTGTGGTTGCGCAAGGAATACTATTATGCGCCCCCAACCAGTGGCCGAATTTCCGAGGGTGATGTTACCAACCAAGACCCCTTCTTCCCTTGGCGCAAGCGACCAGTGGTTGTTACTAAGGAGTTCAAGACCATGATCGATCATAGTGAGATCGAGGATGTTCTACGATGGGCTCAGATTGCTATTCTCAACGACGACCGGAGTCCTGAGTTATTTATTCCCGGCTCAGGTAATATCGCCCTCAACATACCCATTGATAGAGCTGCAGACAGCGTTGCAGCCAAGTTCTCCCCAAACATTGTTGCCCTTGAGATCAAGGGACCTGGACTTCCAGATTTGTCTTTTTACGACATGCCTGGTATCTTCCAGAACCCTGCCGATGCGAACGACGACTATCTCGTTAGTGTTGTAAAAAACCTCTCTAGAGAGTACATCCAGCATCCCTCGGCCATCATCATGTGCTCGATGCCGATGAACAGCGATGCTGAGAATTCGTCCACCTTCGGCTTGGTCCGCAGGCTTGGTGCTCTCAACAGGACCATCGGTGTACTGACAAAAGCCGATCTTATCCCTGAGGGTGGTAATCACGACCAGTGGCTAGCCATCATGCGGGCGCAGGCTCACATTACTGGCCTGGGCTATTTTATTACTTCCAGACCACAAGGCAAAGATCTCGATGAGCTAAAGCAATGGGAAGAACTTGTCTTTGTGGACCATTCTTTGGAAAGATGGCCAGCTACCTTCCATGGCTTCTCGGACAGATGTGGTGTTGAGAAGTTGAAGGCCTTTCTCTCAGAAAAGCTTGGGCAAGAGTTTGCAAAAAGGTATGCTGAACAAAACGAGCTGCATGAATTGAACTAACCTTCCCATCACAGTCTTCCTCACATCAAACAAAAACTTCAACAACGACAAGATGATATTGATGAGCAACTAAGCACGCTACCCGAACTGCCTTCAAACGTCGAGCTCGAGGTTCAAACCAGCGTCATGGAGTTTGGCGAGCTGGCTCGATCTCAGTTAAAACCCTCCGAGTTTTCCAAATACTTTGTCCCATTGCCAGACAACTTTCGCGACTGTCTTCTAGAGATGAAGCCGAAGTTCACGCTGAGAGATGAGAGTGACATCCCTGTTGTAGATATCTCCGATGATGAGTCGGATGCTGGATCGGTAGCTACTATAACCAACCCGCATACTCCCAGCAAGCGAAGGATGGCGCCACCCATCACGCCTTCGAAGCGCGCTCGTATGGAGCAGACACCAGTGGGAACACCTTCTCATTCACAGCTCAGGCCAGAGGAGAGCAGAGCAGGGAGTGTAGTTCGCGCTTCGCCTGCCCCACGCCGGCAACAATTTCCTGCCCCGTTTACCCCTTTCAGCACGGTTGGACGGGGATTTCGTACACTCCGCCAAGTCAGGGACGAAATCAAGTCCAAGACTCGAGCCGGCGTACCAGATATTATTACAGAGGAAGTCTACGACGACATGTGTCGTGAAGCAATGAAGCCCTGGTCAGGGCCGATGAAAGCCTTTCTCGATCAAGTCATGAAATTATTGAGCGAAATGCTCGAGAAGGCACTCTCGGTATCGTTTGCTCGACTTGATAAACGTTTGATCTATCGGGAGTGCCAGAAGATACTGTCAGGGTACCTAGAGGATCGGCGCCGGGAGACATTTAGTGCGCTCGATCTTGTGTACCGCCTTGAAACACATGGCCTGTTCACCGTGAACCAGGAAGCTTTTCGCGGCTATCAAAAGGACGAGCAGATTCTGTTGACAAGATATCGTCACCAGATGAGGATGCAAGCAGCAGGCTATGGAGATGGTCGGCCTCCTATCCCATGGGAGAGTCTCACAGAGGAGAAGCGCGCAGCGGACGAAAAACGACGAGAATCCGAGTTGACCAAGCTTGGGCCGGATTCATTCGAGCGAGAGCTGGAAGTGGTAGCGTATGTTAGGGGGTACTACCGCCTCGCAGCGCTAAGGTTCGCGGACGCGATAGCGTTACATATCACCAACGGCATGATACCACATATCCAGAGACAGTTGCCTTTTCATCTTGACCGGGCACTGGGTCTTGCTGGAGCTGACGCCAAGAGTGTCTACGAGAGACTCATGGAGGAGGATCCGACTACGGCTGCCAAACGAGGGTCACTCAGGACAGAGCGGGAGAAGTTCGCCAGAGCTTTACAGAGCATCGAGGAACTGGAGCGCGGATCTGGAGGCAGTACCACTATCTCGGAAGAGGAGCACGAGGATGACGATATGATCGACCTTTCCCTCATGAGCGGTGCACTTCCTGCCGAGGAGGTTTAAGCCATTGTATCACCGTTGATCTTACAGGATTTACCTGAATGCTTGTCATCCCTGTCACAACTGTTAACCACTCAGTGTTTAGGAAATATTTGTTTTGGGAATGGGTCGCGTGCAGCTTTACCATTTGCTATTGTTATGTATACTTACTATGCTGGGGTGGAAAGGAAAAGTATTGGTGGCGAGTCAATAGGAAGAAAAGAGCAAGGAAACTGTGTAAAGTCTCATATGTCCATAACTGACAGTAAGGGTCTGTCAACCAAGGTAGCGCATGCCATAGCGGCAGCTTCCGAGAAGAGCCAACAAGCTCTGGTGCATCGCTTATTGAGGGTGTAGTGCCATCAATGAGAGTCATTTATTAGCAGGCAATGACTAACTGGAGGAGTGGCCGTTGGTAATGTCTTGCTCTGTGAGGTCGAGTCGCATCGCGAGCATTGCGAAACAAGAGTAAAAAAGGATCTAGAACTCTAATACCAAGAATGCCAAGTCCAATATAGTCTCTGAATATCTGAGAAGTGACAGTTGCCTACATTTAACCGGCCTAGCAGAAGCTGGAATTGGAATAGTCATATCGTGATATTGCCTACAGGTAGGTACGGAGGAGGCCACACCCGATCAGCCGGCTGAGGTCCAAATGCTGAAGATGGTGTTTAAACGTTTCCAGGTGGGAGGGCAGAAGGCACGGAAAAGCTAACGCAGGTGGTTCTTGCCCTCGTGGCAAGAGGCGGGGGGCTTCAGAGAAGGATACCTACTCATGCGGAAGGGGAAGGAGCCGAGAGTCATTGAGAGCCCTTTTCCCAAATGTGCCTTCTTTCAGCTCATCCCTTTAGGCTATTCTACCAAGAACTTGGGTTCCTCACTCTTTTTGCTGTTCTTTGCTTCGGCCTTAACCTTGAGCCCGGTTATTTTGCATAATGTCTCGATGAAGGTGTGCACTTCATTTTACCTTAAGATTAAGGTTACAACGGTATCCTCCCCTACACGAGTAGGTAGGATTCATCAAATGAAACATGGCGCCCAACGAGGCAGACATGTCAGCAAATAATCGCCGACTACAGCCCTCCCTTCAGGTACCCTCCGGCATCCATCCCGCGTCTCCGTATGCCATCGGCAAGGGTTTTGCTATTCGTTGTAGGGCAGACCTTTATTGACAACACCTCCATGCTCGCGCAATTACCCGGCAGCTAACACCATATTTTTCGCTGGTCGGATGATGCATCCAATGCTGGATTTTTCTCTTGGCCTGTCTGCCGTTAACCGAAAACCCTCTTTGCGTCCCGGCGTGCTGATCACTTGGGTCTGATCCACGACCAAGGCGCTCCGTTCCCCATTACGCTACATAACCGAGATCTTAATCGCTCAATTATTCTGGGCATTTCTCCAGATTTTACCAATGCTCTGGTTCATAACCATTAAGGACCGGCACCCACCGAGGATCGTAAATTGTTTGAATGTGAAGCTCACGATACTGTGCAGAATAAAGCACAGCAAGCCACCAACGCATGATCGATTCTTACGGCCCTGAAATCCGATAAGAGGCGTTTTTAGCCCCCTCGTACTAACTGGAATGCTACCCTTCCTTCTACCACCCATGGCCAGGCTGTTATGGTGTAGCATCTCATTGGCCAGTCCCTGAAGTTCGTGGAGTTGACAGCAAAGTGGCTGAAGGATGAAACCAACCTGGCAAGCACACCCATTTGACATGCTTTTTGCCTACTGGCGGGAGTGTATAGGTCCAGTTACTAAACCATTTTCTTCGAAATATCTTGACACCATCTTCGAACTTGGCCGTCGGTCTACACATGATCTCTTGGTTCTAGGACCCTGAACCCCACTTACCCCAGGTCCAGTTCCCCGGTCTAGCCCTTAGGCTCCCTCCGCGTTTCTGGCAGCTGCAGGCCGCTTGGCGGATAAACAGTCAATCAATTTCTCCAGCGGCATTATCGATCCTTGTGAATGACAGGGATAGGAGACACCTTGGCACTTACATGAACATGACTGAGCGGTAGGGTCTGCATCGATCAATCTAGACTAGTACAGTAGCTCCCACCGACCAGTATGTTAGAGACTGATCTGATTGTACGGGAAGCAGACGGGTTCTATACCAAGAAATTCGACATTTAAGGCAATCGCACGTTATACTTTACATACACGGGTACGGAGTACGGCATGCCATTCGAATAAACGAAAGTTAGGGAGTCTCATCAGTGGCGCGTGCTAAGATGCTTTCGTGGTTATGGCCGGAGCGGGTGTATTCTCATATATTCAAAACATGTTCAATCCCGTGATCCTTGACTCGAAGCTTATAATTTTCGAAACAGACTAAGCGATGTGAATATGTGGTGGGTAAGGTACTGCCAGTAGTAACTTTTCATTCATCAGACCAAGTTACTGTGCTTCTGACAGAATGGTCAATATGAGTGGTACATACGGGGGAACGCACAACCTGCGGCCCAGCAATATGGACTTCAGCCATTATTAAAGTCCAGACTACTGGGAAGGGCATCAGGTCAACTTTAATTGGCCTCCTCGCATATCCAAAATTCATCCTCCACCGCGAAGCTGCGCCATCTTGGGTATATTGCCCGGTCCATGTGAGCTTGTCCCCGCATTGATATGCCGAGCTCATTCATACGTGCACCCTTTTTCTCTACCCGAAGCTGTACTCGTCCCCAGATATGGTCGCACCGATGTGACTCCAACAGCTAAACGAGGTGTCTGAGCTTCGTCGGCCGTCTTTCCGTGCCGGGTGATCTTGGACGCACCACCCCCGGCCATGACTCCACCTCCCCATGTCCGGGGTACACTTCACGCTCATCGTAGCTTGACACTCCACGGTGACAAGATTCGAGTCTGGGTCGACTGGGGTATTTGCTGCTCTTGCTACAGACCTTGTTCTTATAAGTAGCAGCGAAACCCCGGGGAAATCATGGCCTCTACACTGGTCTGTCTCTCCTCACGAGAAACAACACTACCCCATACGTTGGGCCACTTCAGTGTCAACCGAAGTCAATCGTTGATCGACCGCAATTAGCAATGGCTTTGCCAAGTTTCTTGAAGCCTATCGGCTCAAAGGCTCCTGTCAACACCAGTCAGGGTCCTATCGACATTTCTCATGCTGAGGCTCCTAGATTCGAGAAGGTCATCTGGTACAAGGAGCCTCATCTACGCAGACTCTACTTTCTCATCATCTTCCTGCTGATTGCTTCAGCCACCACTGGATACGATGGCATGATGGTCAACACCTCCCAGCAAATGGACAATTGGAACGATTATTTCCCTGAAGTCGCGAATAGCAGCAAGCTTGGTATCCTCATCAACATGTACAACATCGGTTCCATTGTATCCTTCTTCATTGTCCCATATCTCGCTGATAACTGGGGCCGAAAGCCTACTATCATGACCGGCTGTGTTATCATGATCGTCGGTTCTTTCATCTCCGCCTTTTGCAATGGTTACGGCAGTGGGTTTCTACAGATCCAGACGTGTTCTGCTTGGATGCTAACCACGACCCTTAGTGTATATGGGAGGTCGATTCGTTCTTGGTTTCGGCAACTCGCTAGCTCAAATGTCTTCTCCTATGCTTCTGACTGAGATTTGCCATCCTCAACATCGTGGTCCTCTCACTGCCGTCTACAACTGTCTGTGGAACTTGGGTTCTTTGAGTAAGTAGCAGATAACGCTTCTGTAACAGAAAGAAACACGATTTCTGACTTCCAATAGTTGTTTCCGTTGTCGGCTGGGGCACTGCCTCCATCAACAGCAACTGGTCATGGCGATCAATTACCTTCATCCAAGCTGTCCCTTCCATCATTCAGCTTTGCGGTATCTGGTGGGTTCCTGAGTCACCTCGATTCCTCATCAACAAGGATAGATCTGAAGAGGCCCTCCAAGTTCTTGCCAAGCACCATGCTGGCGGTGATGTGAATAATGCCACAGTTCAGTTCCAGTACCGTGAGATCAAGGAGACTATCCAGGCCGATCGATCAACCAGGTCTTCAAGTTATGCCGACTTCCTTAAGACTAAGGGTAATCTTTGGCGTCTGGCGATCATCATCTCTCTCGGTATCATCTCCCAGTACTCTGGCAATGCTCTCTTCTCCAACTACATGAATATCATCTACGAAGGTGCTGGCATCAAGGAACAAAACAAGAAGCTTGCTGTAAGTCTTTTATGGCGGCGTTTAACCACACAGTCTTACTGATATATTTTCCCACAGCTCTCTGCAGGCAAGACTATTCTTGATCTCGCTATCTCCATTGGTGCTGCTTTCACCGTTGACAAGATTGGACGTCGTCCTCTTTTCCTTTTCGCCATCTCTGGCATGGTATTGGCCTTCATTTGCTGGACCATTACAGGCGGTGTTTACGAGAACTCGGAGTATAATACTCCCCCTACCAAGGATCAGCCTGACGGTGGTGTCGCTTACTCTAACACTGGTGCTGGATACGCCCAGATCGCTTTTGTCTGGTTCTTTGGTATCTTCTACGATATTGGTTTCTCAGGTCTGCTTGTTGCCTACGCTCTTGAAGTCCTCCCCTTCCATCTCCGTGCCAAGGGTATGATGATCATGAACATCACCGTTCAAGCTATCCTTGCCATTAGCAAGTGAGTTTATCTCTCCCTGCAGTTCTTCAAAACTACGATAGCTAACATAATTCTACCAGCCAAACCAACAAGCTTGCGTGGGACAACCTCCCCAATCACTGGAACTTCATGCTCTTCTACACCCTCTGGGATACTTGCGAGCTCATCTTCGTCTACTACTTCTACGTTGAGACTAAGGGGCCTACCCTCGAGGAAATCGCTCGTATCTTCGACGGCGAAGATGCTGTCGCCCACATCGATCTCGCCCAGGTCGAGAAGGAGACCCACCTTACCCGAGCGGAGTCCGCCTTTGAAGACCATGCAGGACCCAAGTCGTTTGCTTGAAGCAACGCTACTTGAATGTCTTCATGACTCTGACTCTGATCGATTACATAACACACTAATCGAAGCGACTTCTGCGGTGTAGCACAGAACTTTTAGCATGCGTACTCCCATGTAATAGCAGTTGATGGCTCTGTGATGAACTGGAAATACAAGATGAACAAGGACAATTCTCCATATCTTCGTCATTAGCTTTTCTACGGGCTTCATACTACTCTTTTTCTTCTACTCTAACACTGTCGTATTCCCAAGGCTGTCTGTCCCATAATTAGTGACCAATTCTTGTATTGTATCTAGGGTGAACCACGAAAGAGATCTCCTATAAGTAGTCATTGCCATGCTTCCCTTGGCCTGAATACGATACATAGAACTGCTAGATTAAACCATGTCTAAATTATGAATTACTACGCTTGCTATGAAAATGGACGATTCGAAACGAGCTACCCGCCTGATCCTAAATGATCTTCTCGTCAAGATGATATCAGTTCATCGTATTTGAGTGCTCGGTCCGTAAACATGCAACTGCTGACAAAAGAAAGAGCGAAATATGCACCTCTGGTACAGTATCTCCATTCAGTCATTTCAATCCTCAACGGGGGTCCACAACATAGGAGCAGTACAGATGTTATCACGGGCAAATGATCTGTACCGATCGAGAATATCTGTCCGATCCATGCCTCTGCGCTGGATTCCAAAGCTATAATGAGCAGCGACGCCACGTCCATCCGCGATAGCATCTGCCTTACTGTTAGTCAATCGTTCACCCATCGTAGTAATCTGGACTTACGTCGTCCTAGCGTGCGCGGCATGGTGCATGAGAAATGGTTCTCATCATCAGCCTCGATCGGTTTTGCGAGGTTAATGTCCTTGCCTGTCAGAGCAACGAACTGTATTCCCATTCGCTCATATTGAAAGTCCCAACTGTCAAACTTGTAGGCAGACAACTTCTTCTTGTGGAGATTCTCAAAGAAGCTAAAGTGTTCTTGCGCGCCGATCTTCCATTCGGTCCAGCCACGGCCCATAGGGTGGTACTCGGTCGCCTCAATTGGAGTCGTGTCGAGGATATGGTCTTTGCCACTCTTGTTCAGAGGAAGCCAGCGATGTTTAATGTCCTCTGGCTCCCACTCAGCAAGTGAGAAAGACTCCGGCCCGTTCCATGATGGTAAGTCCGAGGGACTCCAGTCAAGCGGTTTCTGACTGGAAACCTCGGACAACATAGCCTTGCCTGCGGTGTCAACTTCGGGGAGATAGGGCCTCATGGCGCCCAAGTTCCAGTGAACCCAACTGAGAAGTGGTTGGTTGACGACATTGGCAGAGACGATGTAGTACTCAGGGTGATCGACCTTCTTTTTGACAATCGAAGGAATAACACTATCTTCCATGAAAACCTGACGGCGTCAGCGGGGTCTTAGATCGAGGCCAGAGTGTGCAACTTACGATGTCGTCGTCAATCTTGACGTACATGACACTGTCTTCGACTCGGTCATAGGAGTTGCCAAAGCCACTTGAAAAATTATCTTCGCCAGCCATCTCAACTTGCCATTTTTCGTACGAAGCCTCGCTTTCGAGAAGCTTGTTTAGAAACGCGAGATCATGAGGGTCCTTGGTCCGTTCCACAAAGATCACTCCGTCAAGTAGGCCACCATTCTTCGCGAGATTACGCTGCGGAGGTTAGCTCGTTCGTATATCGGTGTCCATGTACCATGCATACCTTCAAATA
Source organism: Fusarium heterosporum (assembly GCA_013396295.1). Taxonomy (NCBI): domain Eukaryota; kingdom Fungi; phylum Ascomycota; class Sordariomycetes; order Hypocreales; family Nectriaceae; genus Fusarium; species Fusarium heterosporum. Next base: position 9,591 of record JAAGWQ010000078.1, on the reverse strand, counting down.
GCAGTCCAGGATTGAGACAGACTGTCGTCGCCCATAGAACACAAGTCCCATGACTTTACTGATCTCTGCTGGTTTCTCCCATTGTGATAGATCCTTCATGCACTCCCCGTTCGCCGACCAGAAACGCTCGAGGGTGCCATTTAAGCCTGCGGTTTTGTTGTTGGGATGTAGTGTGTTCGGTATTTGCTGCTCAAAAGCGGGAAGTCGGACAGCAACCAGATCTCTTTGTTTCCAGACCAAAGTTGACATCACGAACATTAGTACAATGGCACATATTCCAACATGACCTCGTGCGCAGTTTAACATGCGGATGGCAGTGGCAGGGTTCGATAACGGTGACTCAGATGATCTCATTGTGTAAGTTGGTTGTATCAAGTGAGACAACTCGTGCGTGAGGTGGTGCACATTTGGGCATGGGAGCCTCAGTCTAGAAGTAGTCGAACAACTTTATGGGTGATTACATAGTGGGCGTTCGAGACCCATAAGCCAAAACAAACTTCAGCGACCCCGACCTTGAGATGCTTAGCGCCTAGGGAGTTAAACCAGAGCAGGTCTTTCCATGGATCAAGCCTTGGTTCCTTGTTCTTTGTTAGGGGAGGACCACTTTCAACATGCGATGGCCTTGATGGGCATGGACGAATATGAACCATCCTATTGGCCTAATGAGATCAACTCGTCTATTACAGACGGCTACCGGCACACCTTAGCATAAGGCACTGCCCTCTTGGACACGCAACCGTCATAAAGCCATGCGCCTTGCGGACAGCCGGCTCTTGGCGTTCAGGAACGAGAAGGCAGGCATGGAGGGCATCTATCCGGCGCCTTGACGTCGGTCTAGCCGGCGATCTATCTCGTAGTCCGGATATGGCAACGTGGATAATCAAATGTTTAGGCAGCTCGCTAGTGTATCTGCAAACTTGATGAAATAAAGCAGTCGAGGAGAGCTAAGGGCCGTCAGTATCGTATCCCTCAGAAGGGCCCAGATATGCGATTGTATACGGACCTGAATCGTACCATGAAGCATAGGGTGCTTTGATCAGACGCGCTGGGGGCAATGGAAAACGCGTTTTTGGAGACAGACAATGAATTGGTAGTTACAATTGGATTGTTAGTCTCATCTCATTAGTCCGAGACATTTCGCACTTGTAAGACAAGCTTTCGTTCTTGGTAAGGTCGCAGTGGGGCAGTTTAAATCCATGAGACGGATACGCTTGAGCCTATGAGCACGCACTGAGTACGAATGCTTGAAGAAAGATCCGTCGAATGGCACTGAGACGTAATTGAATCCCGGATGTTCGAGATGTGAACTTACCAGGGGTCCAGGGGTCCAATGCGAGGCGATGGAAGATAACCACCGATATTTGTTCAAAGGTTTTTCTTAATAGCCCTTGCGACAGCCGTGTCAGCTCACGCAGAGTTCGGCCGTTGCTGTTCACATTTCTCTGGTGATGGTTACGTCCCTTCCGAGCCGATGATGCGAAACCGTCGGGGCCTGACAGCTCTTTCACTTTTGAGAATGGGTAACCTCAGCCTCTGCCATCACTTCTTGATAGCTAACAAATTCAATTGTGCGCGCAAAGATAGGTGATGTGTTGAAACACGTTGATGTAGGGTAGGTAACCGACTGCTACGTCTAGCCATGTCAAGAGCGGTCCAGGTGGACTTAGGCTCCCCTGTGTCTCAGAATATATTTCACAGGCCAAGATGATCCGTATCGCTTTCTACACGCGCCCAATCGCACCCTGGAAAGGTCCCCAAGTGTTGACGCGGACTCGCCATAGTGGTTGGTTCTCTGGCGGTTAGGTTGACTTTTCCCTTGTCGTCTGTTGCTCAAAGATAAAAAATTGGTGTCAACAAGCCACCATTCCGTACACTCGACTGCTGTAAGTTTATTGCTCACAGAAAAACGTGGCGGAGGGCACGGCCCCTTCTTGAACGTCGTCGCACGTAGCGGAAGAGCAGACTATATAGCTGGGGGTGAATTGGACTGGGCGAGATGTGATGCTACAGTGCGAAGTCTGGGACTACCATGAGACACTGTATGTCGACATATGATAAATTACGGGATACCGGATCGTGAGCACTGTATACGCACAGTACACTCATCTGATTTCAACTATTATCATACAATTATTATTCGAGTGTACCACAGACTCGTCGATGCCATGTTACCCACAGTTGACTAGACGCTTCGTCTGATGTAGCCCACGTGATTATTCTTATTTAATAGCTATAGAGCAATCTCTCCTGTTCTATCAAATACCAGATGGTAACAGGGTAGGCTTCTTGTATTTCATGAGGCAGTTTTTAAAGATATCAAACTCCGCATTACGAAACCATTTAGCTTTGACAACATTCAAATGGCATGCTTCCCTGCCGCAAATCAGTCCTAGAGTGATACCATAACAGGCCGCTTCGTATACACATCACTTTAATGAGACTTGTTCAGGGTGAAAAAGGAAATATAATTACTAGATAAGATGATGATTACAGGCCCATATTACTATCCTCCACGAACGCCACGTATGTATAAACCATCAGATAGATACTGCCACCTTTTTAGACTCTAGGAAAAAAACTAGTCCTTTTGATCGTGACCTATTACCGTCGGATAGACAGAGGCGAACGAACCTTCTTTGCTGCCCGGCCGTTGGTAGCTGAGGCACTCGATGGCGAAGCATATTGGTTGGAACTGCCACCAACTGTCACAACTACAGTGTTGTAAACAGTTGCAATGCTGGTGGAGATAGCAACCGATTCACATGCCGTAGGATCAGCGCCATAAACCTCGGTGTATGTGTCGCCGTTGCCATAAGTGTGAACCTTGGTGTAGACAGGAAGGTTGCTGTTGTAGCTGCCATTGCTGCCTTGGCCCTTGGTGTAGCTGGGGTTGGCATATTGGCCCTTATCGCCGTCATCGCCGTGATGACCCTTGTCGTTATCATCAGAATGAGGGTCTCGGGTGTGACCGGAGCAAGGTGAGCCGTCTTCCTTTGTGCAGGTCGAGTCGCCAGTCTCAGGGTCGTAAACGATGACCTCTACTTCAGGCTTACCAGTATGAATGGCAGTCCTTGTGTAGGTTTCGCAATCGTCATCAGTCACAGTAGCAGATCCATAACGGACCGGAGCCGTCACAGTATACGTTTGTGGGTTCTCAATAACAGTGGTGATGTAGTCGCTGTTCGCTTTTGTGATGATGCTGGTAGTCGGCTCAGGCTTGATGATGACTGTGTGGTACTTGTCACCATCCTGGACTGTCTTGGTGACGATGTAGTTCGTGTTCTCGGCAGTGACGGTCTTGACGATCTTCTTACCGCCATCGTCCATAGTAACAGTATTGACAACCTCATAATCGCCACCACCCGTAACAGTCACAATTTCCTCGTGGCCGTTATTCTGAGTGATAGTCTTCACAACAGTATTGAAGTTGCCGTCGGTGTATGTCAAGGTCTTAACCTCGCCATCATTGACGACAGTGACTGTGTGGGCTTCGGGGTCCTTATAATCACCACCTCCAACAACCTTAGTGACAACCCCTCCGGCGTAGTCTGGAGAGCCAGCACTGGGAACAGGTTCGCCATGGCTGATGGTCACCGTCTTGGGGCCGGGTTGGTATTCGCTTCCATTAGAGTTTCCAGGATAACCGTTGATCTTGGTGACGACATGTTCATTGGTTTCCGTCTCTGTCTTCGTCACAGTGACAATCTTTCCAGGATGAGTCACTGTAACGGTCTCGACGGGAGGGTTGAATGTTTCGCCCTGGCTGACGTATACAACCTTGGTATGAGGACTTTGATAATTTTGGGTAACTGTAACAGTCTTGCCAGGCTCTCCGCGTTCGGTGACTGTAACAGTCTGATAGGAACCGTTTGGATCGGATACAGTGACCGTCTCATATGGCCCAGATGGGTTGGTGATGGTTACGGTGTGAGCCGCCCCATCCACTGAGCAAGGAGGGCATTGAGCAATGGTGTCTCGTGCATACAACCAATCAAAGCGGGCTTGAACCAAAGGTACCAAAGCCAAAGTCGTCAAAGGAGCAAATCGAACCATGTTGAGATAGAGATTAAGAATCGAGGCAGTTCAAAGCCAAGAGAGTGATGTATAGATCAAACTGGTGTGGGAGTTGAGAATGTGAAGGGGGACAAATACTGTTGGAGTTGTAGTGTTGAGGATGATGAGAATGAACCTATTTTGGACGGCAAAGTGCCCATCCTTATAGTCACCAGTTTCTCCAGGCATCCGGTCTCAATCCGAGGGCAACGAGAGTATCACTTGAAGGGAAGATATCTGGAAGGGTTATTGCCAAGCATGCTGGCAATAGATGCGGCACGAGATGATGGTCAGGCGAAGCCGATTCATGATAGAAAGACATTGGCAATAGAGCAGATACTGGAATAGCAACTCCCTTCTGCAAAGCGGGTCAGGGCTAGGGGAAATGATTAATGTATAACATGAACGCATTGAAGGGAATTGCACTGAGTAGGCCTTCTGGGTATGAGAGGTGCGTGAAATAATTCAAGGGTAAACTGTTAATATATTAGGGGACGCTATTTCCTTTGCCCTTAACAAAGACATTGTAAAGATGAGACAACATATTGGTATTGAAGCTCCCTTACCCAGGGCGTCTGGTGTAAAGGGACTATGAAGGGAGATATGTGGATAGATCCCTGCGTGTTTATTGTCGATACGACGAAGAATTTTGCCCAAGAGTTTGCAATGAATCCTCCGTGTTGTAACATGAGCAATCGTCAAGGTATTGGCAACTTAGCCCAAGGAGATGAATATTCTTTGCTGGGCAGATTTCTTCCCGTTGTTGTTCTTGTCCCAGCAGAACGGTAGAGTTATAGACGGGCCGATATTTACCCGATGCCGATGCGCGATGCAAGCCTCGGGTTCCTGAGGAAGGACCCACTGAGCGAGTAACGTACGTCGTGAAGCAGGCGCGACACACGAAGAGACCATCACGAAGTCACGAGGCTGTACGACCAAGCTATAACCTTCCACGCTCCTTTAACCTCTCGTTTTCTCGGACTCCAGGCCATGACCTTGTGATAGCATACGACCGAACGCGACAATCACGAAACCTCCGCCCGTCCTACAATCTGCTATGTCAACCTAAGTTTATCGCTTACGCAATCATGGGAGCTTGCGCATCGTGTTTGGGAAGAGGTGATGGTAATACCTACGATGAGGTACGCTACAAGGCAACTTGGGAACTCTACTGCGACCGCGGAGTATGCGATAATTTGGGGAAAGGCGTTAGCTAACGATTTGTTTACCAAGGAGGAGGAGAATCGTCTTCTTTACGATGATGCGAACGGGATGCAATACGGTAGCTTTGGAGACCAGGCTATAAATGGCGAGAACGACACACTCGAATCCCAGCGAGAGAACGAGGCACTACAGAGGGTGATTGCCAAGACATCAGAGTACGTTCGCGAAGATCGAGGGTTCCGGAAGATGCTGACGCAGGTGGACAGTAATATGGTTGATATATTCGACATCGCTCCACAAGAGAATGTCGCCCGAGGAACGACAACGCCATTCGCCTACGCAGGCCAAGGTGCCCGCTTGGCCCGATATCAACATCTTGTTTCGAAACTCAGTAGCCAGGGTGACAGCAACCCTGTGAACGGCGTTAAGGTCGACTGGCTGCCAGAAGATGAGACGATAGAGATGCGAAAGAACGGACCAGCGAGTATCAAGACCGTCGAGAGCGACGACGGACCTCTTGTTGGGACCTTTGCAGATGCTGCAGCGGCAATGCAATAATAACGGCTTCTATTCACCAAGTGTAGCAAAAGCTATCGACTAGCAAATTGGAGGCTGAAGGTCGAATACCGAACGCTTTCAGGGTAGGGAGCCGATGATTGCTGCGTCAGATGTATCCTTCACGATACACGACTGAGGGCATATATTGCACGTCCAAACACCATACCTTCTTCAGGTGTCGAAGAGACTACGCCTATCAAATCTAACTTTTTGTCTGTTTTGGCTTGGCTTTGTCGGGGTCATGCTCACCCTGGCTTGGCTCTTGCACGTCATATGGGCGAAGTGGCAATGATAATAATGAGCGAAACAACGCATCACTAACTTACTGACCCGTTCCCTTTTATACTACTAACTGGACTAATTTACGGCTGTTATATCGAACCACTTGATATCCCCGACAGGCGGAGTCGGTTACTGATGGAAATCGACTGGCACCCATCGCAGGGTTGCATTCTTTTTTTTCTTCTTCTTCTTATTCTTTCCTTATTTTCTTTGTCTATTTTTTTTTTTCGCCAGGACGTTGCGGAACCTTCGCGTTTGATTACTGTGGGCAGGAAGTGGACTTGTACAAACAGAGACACCCAATCGAAATTTTACAGAAAATTACCCTCGTCTTATTGAACTGGGTCCTAGCGAGGCAACCCTAGATGATTTAGCTTTCCGACACTCGTCATCGGTTTGTAAGTACTCGTACTATCGGCCTTTTCCTCGACAGCCTGGTGCGTATGACGGGCATGAGCGATGAGCTAGAGTCGAAGCTCGTCAGTCCACATGTGGAAGCGTGACTTTGTTGAGAACCGAGAACACCCATTAAGCATCAGACACGTGCGCTTCCCTCGCACTGGCTCGCACTGACTTCAGAGCGGCCCGGCAGTCAGCGGGGTGGCAATAGACGCTAGACCAGGGGTGAAGGCAGAGATTCAAGCAGGATGGATGGTGGCAGCCCCCTAGCCTGCCGTCGGCCCTCGATTTAGATTGGTTTTCTCCGGCTTCGGCTCGCACCGTTGATGGGCGGCTTGCATGGGTCTCATCCACTGGGGAGCTTTCGATGGATCTCTTTCGCCAACTCGAGCAAGATCCCGCACACGTCCCAAGCCTTCGGGAATTGTTTGGGTAAAGCTCATGGCACAACGACACCATTGGGGCTACTAATGTCGCTCTAGAACCAACATGTGCGCTGAGTGAAGGGCAGCCAGCTGCTTTTGAGAAGTAGTGGTCACTGAGCCTACCCAGACCCTCGGATTGGGAGAGCCATGTTGTCGGGAAGCAGACCGCCCATCCATTACCTCCCACCTCAGAGATGAGACAATGGGCCCCTGAACCCCGTAGACGGGAGGCTGGGCCCATCTGCCTGTCCCAGACAAGGTTCAGATTTTTGTCAAACAGGGTCCCTTAATCTTGAGTTGCTCCCAGGCTACGTATCCTACGTGCTAGGCTCTGCTCTGTTCTGCTCTGTTCTGCACAACCTGAAAGTTGCCTGTGGACGAAGCGGGCAATCCGGCAGACACTATGAGCGGCGCGGGTCAGGCCGGGATGACCAGGGGCCCGTACAGGAAAGGCAAGGTCGCCAAAAAGGCGGACAGACAAGAACTCGACCAGTCAGATACGACGTGGAATGGGTTCATGGGTTTGAATCTCATAGGCCTTTCATTTGTACCATCCGCAGGTCTTGTGCAGCCTGGACAAGCAGAGCTCGCATTCATCGTGCGTCACATGCTGTCGCTGTTCACGCCGACCTGTTCTCGAATGTTTTGAGGAGGAGAACCCCTGTCAAGCTCTGGAGACGGTATTTCAGAGCATAATGCTTGCAATCCTGCCGCAACTATGGAGTACGGAGTAGCTCATTAATTAGAGCTTGAGCCCTGACGACCAGTTTGTCTCCACCCTTCGCCCTCGTTGACAGGACTGTCTGTGCTTTGTCCCTGTTTGCTTGAATATTACGGATACATTACACAATGTCGAAGATGCTGGATATCTCAATGCTCTTGAGATTACCCAGATTGTTGACTTTTTGTTTCTACGAAACGGCTCTGACAACAGCATCATCTGTGGGAAGTGGTTTTGACCGAAAAGCTTCTCAACCACAACTCTTTTGAGATTTATAGGCCCTGGTCTCCAACAGGATGGGAAGAAACCACTGCAACGTCGATGTGTGAGATAGTATCCTGTTTTGTCGTCTCATGGTCCCCAACTCCACGATCACCGACTCCAGCTCCAGCCCGACCCCCACCACGATCGATCAAGTCACGTCTCTGCTGGATCAGACAGACTCGCAATACTTATCGGATTAATGCCCTAACTACTACCTTGAAATGAACAACGATAGACGAGCAACCCCTCGACGGCCATCTGAGACATCGAGACACCTGGAGTCCTGACATGGTTGTTCCAACGCTATAGCACCTGCATTGTCGCACGTCTTCCTCATTCGCTGGTGACGGGCTTGGGTCTATCGAACTCGGGTAAACGGGGGCATATACCTAACCTGCAGCAATGATAGGTTGACTTCCTCAGAAAGAACAGAACATGCTCCAGCGTCGGAGTGCAATGGCACAACAAATCACGGCTGATACCTACTTGTGGCGTGTGCTAAGGCTAATCGAGTTGCTATTATTCTCCTGTTCTGCAAGCGTTTTCAAGCCTACTGCGTCTGCTACGGCTACAAACTGATGTTGTGTTTCCTCAACCGGCATCTCTTGTCTCCTTATGCCCTTCCTCACTGTTGACTCCTCTACATCCCACCGTAACCTTGACACCAATGTTCCAGTTGCTCCCATGACATTGGCTAAGTCGTCGTTGCACCAGGCCATGTTTTATGGACGTGGCCTCCGCGATCAACTTGTATCGGGGAGCAAGACTCTGTCATTGCTTGTGTGCTTGTGCCTGCGGCCCACACCCCCCAGCTCCGCATATCCATGCACAATAATGCCACCGCACTGCCACATTTCCCCATCTGCAATTTCTACATCCATCTTTATCTTCAAAGCTAGGGTAGGGCAGCTTGATGCTCTATCTTGGTGAACATACTGGAGAAGTGGTTCTGGATGCTAACATATATTTATATATATATATAATGAGAATATCGATGCTTGCTTGAAGTAACACACGCTAGGTTTGACCTATTTTTCGCCAGGTGCGAACCTGTGGATATAAAGAAAGAATATAAAAACATCGACCTGATTGTGCTGGGGCTCATGCTCTGTCCCACAAACGACTTCTGTCTGGATGCTCCCGGCGCTGGCCCAAGATTTCTCGTCCTCTTCTGACCTCTCTACCTTGGTCTTCCCGCAGACCTGATGACTCTCCGCATATACCAGAGGAGACTGCCGGGAGGCAGAAGAAAACGAAGTCCCCATTGCCTGAACCTTTGCATAGAGGGAACGAAGAAATGTAAATAATAAAATAGTCCAGAAAGGCCACGCCAGCCGACGTCCTTTCTTCCCCTGCCCCTCTTCTCGTCTTGACCGAGCTCCCTCTTTCGGCATCGACCGCAGCATGTTTCGTTCGTCTTTTTCGCGCGGATATAAAAACAGGGTTGTCGTAATCATCATTATAGTACGCCTTGACGTCCTGGAAATGCTCCGCTCTCTTTAGCTATACTTTCCCTTCAACGAAGCTAAGCAGAACAAAACGGAGCAAACCATTCCCCTCTTGTCTCTCGTGAAGTATACCCATCTCATTCGCCTGATCGCTTTTTGATGTCTCGTCACTTTACTGCAATAACGAGTTAGCCACTCAGGATCCTTTTCCTTCTCTGTTCGCATCATGCGCAAATCCAGTCCATCCCATTCATCCCAGCCCAGCCCAGCCCAGCCC
>JAAGWQ010000077.1:0-51350 GCA_013396295.1 Fusarium heterosporum | reverse complement strand
AGGGTGCCAAAAGACTTGACCGTCTAGGCTAAGAGGTAGAAAAAGACAAGGTAAAGTACTAGCAGAAGTTTTGCCTGAACTTACCTAAGTATTTTTATCACTTGGTCTAAAGTGGTTAACTTTTATGATACCTCGAGACCCGGGCACCGAGGTCAATAGTCAATAGTTGCCGATAAACGGGCCTCCGCAATGGCATGTCCCAGATCTCGCATCATCATTCAGTTGCTTCTGATCAAGCATCAAACTCATCTTAGTCTCCCAGGACCCTCTTCTTCTTCTTCTTCTTCTTCTTCTTTCCTAATGGAGTCATAATACACGAGCGACTAGGCGTTTTTTATTCCCTTGTATGCGCACAGTTATTCTCTCTCTTGTTTAATCTTTATTTGGTTATATCAATTGATCCTCTGCCCGAGTCTGCTATTATTGTTCTCCTTTCCATTCTTGGCCGTGTCTGTCTGTGGGGTCCCGTTATCTCGGCCATCAAGCCGCGGTCCGGACGGCTCAAGGTCCGATAAAGGACCCCAATATTGAAGCTCGACTTAGACCTCGACGCAATCGCCACTCCCTCTCATCAGCCGCAACTTGCGAGTCGCTTTCACATACAACATAGCCGCCAGAATGGCGGATTCAGTGGGTGAGTCGCACTCATCATTTAGTGTTTGCATCAATTGTGGTGGCTGACGTGATGCGACAGATCGCGTGTTCGTGCACGCTCTCAATACCGTCAAAAAAATACCAAAAACGGGCGCATCAAGACCACCCCCGACCGATCGGCTCCGACTATATGGACTCTATAAGCAGGCAATGGAGGGTGATGTTGACGGTGTCATGGAGCGTCCGACTGCAGCGTCGGGAATGGCTCCCGACGACCTACAGCGCGAAAAGGACAAGTGGGATGCATGGAATCTGCAAAAAGGACTAAGTCGCACAGAATCCAAGAGAAGGTATATCGAAGCGCTGATAGATACGATGCATCGATATGCGACCACGCCGTAAGCGCTGCCATCAGCCCGAGCTATGAGATCGCCTGAATCTAACTGACAGGTCTTTTAGTGATGCTGAAGAACTTGTGTCGGAACTCGAATTCGTCTGGAATCAGATCAAAAACAATAGCCCGAGCTCTTCACTATCGTCGCCAGGAGCCAATCGATCGACCGGTGCACCGCAACGCCACGGAGAGACTGAACAAGCGAGCGACGATGACGGCGAAGGTCCCCTGAAAGAGATCAGGCCGATGAGCGAGTATGACGAAGCGGAACTACGCTCGCAGCAGCAACTCGACCTCGAAGACGATGAGATTGAAGAAGTACAAACTCAAAATCGAGTCAGCGGTCGATGGCAACGAAAGGTCGAACGTGCCTTGACGACAATGTCTGCTGAAGTAGCTGCGTTACGAGAACAAATTACGACAGGTCGAGAATGGCGAACAAAAAAAGAGCGTAGTTTCTCAGCCTGGGCCAAGTGGTTAGCTTGGTTGTTGGTGAAACATCTCATCGCTGACTTTGTCATTCTGGTTGTGGTGCTGTTATGGCTGAGAAAGCGCAAAGATCGTCGACTAGAGGATCTAGTAAGGGCGGCTGTTAGGCTGTTTAGAGAATACCTTCGAAATGTTCTACCATCGCGGGGGTAATGATGGATTTCTCGTCCAGGTATAGGCTGGGCAGCAGTTCGTTGAACTACTATGCCTAGCTTCGATCCACGTTAAGCACGAACAGTACATATCAAGTATGTGATAATACGTTCCGGCGTCAGTTGTAACTTTCAGCCATGCAAAGCAGCGAGGTTTATTTTGGTATACAGGATAATTGTTTGAAAGGGCATGGCGCTTCTTGGAGTAAGGGTTTATTATTGCATTTAGCAAGAACAAAGTAGACATTGTCATTAGAGATATACACTAGGTCTATTGCTTCCTGGAGTATTTCATCACCAGATAAGGAAGTGAACAATTTAGTTGAAACTTTGGTATAATCAGTTGTGACATCCATGCCTAAGTAAAGTGCCGAGACGGATAAAGGCTCCAACAAAACCACCATCACTAGCTCGTCGTCTAGCACAAGATAAATAAACCATTGTCCTACATCTAGAATATTGGGAATGCCTTCATTGGTAAGATCTCTGTTCATGGTGCAGGTGCAGCCAGAGTCATGACGCATTTATTCTCTTATATAACAAAGTCTCTCTCTAGGGAGAGCTGAAGGTAGATAAGTCGAATACCTAATTCCTTCACTATGATGTGCACTTTTAAAGGCGAAGACTTCCCCCCCTTCACATCTTTCGCTTCCGGTTGTTGTTGGTGAGGAACATAAACATATCCTTGTCGTTGGCAACGTCTGGTGCTCCATTGACGTATTTGACCTGTGGAGGCGATGGTTCAAATCGTGATGCAGATGAACGAGCCGATTTCTAGTGGGCTCCACGCTCCTGATCTCGTCTCGATTGCTCCTGTTTGATCTGTCTCTCGAGCTCAGCACGACGCCAGCCCAGTTCTAGCTCACGCTGTTCAGCCGTCATGGCAGAGGCCACTATAAATTGCATGTGTAGAAAAGCCTGGCGCTCGCGTAGTGATCGCGCCTTGGATATATCGAAGCCCGCTGGCGGGACTGGGGTGGTACCTAGACTGCTCAAGCCTGATCTTTGAGGTGGTGCTTCCATGTTGTCAATCATACTTTCGAGTTCTTGGGTGGAGAGACCGCGCTGGATATCTGGTACGACATTGTTGGCCTTTTTGTCCGCAGCCTCGAAGCGTCGGCCTTCCTGAAAGATGCGCTCACGCTCGCGCACGCACAGATCGAGAAAGTTGTCGCGGGTGCCAACCCCGTGAGCGCTAAGGGCCTCGAGCTCCGCCTGCAGACGATCGAGTTTTGTGAAGGAGGCAGGGCCGAGGGTATCTTTGAGTTCGTCGTTCTCGCCAATAGGACAGAAGATGGCGGGTGAAAAGGACACGATTTCTGGGATGATGGGATAGCCTTCGGGATCTGGAACGTCCTGCAAGGAATCTACGGCCGAAGGACGGCGTGGAAGCTGCGCCATGGTTTTAATGTGTTGCGCTGTACTATGGTGCTCGACTTATAGAAGGCCGTAAGTTTTGTGGCTGTTTTGTTTGCGCAGGTGGTGTCACTGCAGAGAATGTTGGAGGTGTGTTGTGAGAGGTGGATGTTCAATGGTAATCTGGGTGGAGGCCCTCCGACGTCTTATATGTACATTTATTTACTACGAATTTCCAGACGCATAAAACAAAGTAAACCTTTCTATTCTTTTACAACCGCCACCTCATACACCATACTCGACCTGGCCCATAGGCTTATCCTCCTCCATACCAGGAGCCATAAAGTTTGTCCTGGCATCGCCAGTGGCCTTGGACGCTGAGCAGCGTGCCATTGTGGGAGAGCTGGGAAAGAAAGTTAGTGGGGAAGCTCAATAATTGAGAAATCAAGTTTACGTACCTTCGTGAGATAACATCTGTGAAGTAAAAGTTGTCGATAACCTTCTTGAGAGGTGTTCCAGTAACCTGGGCACCCTTGTTCTGATCCACGAGCTGAACCTTGCTGAGAGCAGGGAGAGCAACGGGCTCAACGACATCGTAGGCAGCCAGAGCAGGGCTAATCTCAACCATGCGATCTCGGACCATGGCAACATCGTCGTAGGGAAGAGGAGCACCAAGGAACTCACTGGCAGCTCGGAGGATCTTCCAATCAGTTCGGGAGGCACCAGGCAGAGAAGTAGCGGCTCGAGTCATCTGGACACGACCCTCAGTGTTGATGTAGGTACCAGCCTTCTCAGTGTATGCAGCACCAGGGAGAACGATGTCAGCAATCTGAGCACCCTTATCACCATGGTGGCCTTGATAGACAACGAAAGCGTCCTTGGGGATGTCGGCCTCCTTGACCTCATCGGCACCAAGGAGCCAGACGAACTTAGGCTTGGTCTCCGCAACCTCAGCAGAGGGGGTAGTGAATCCAACCTCGAAAGCACCGGCACGAGAAGCCTCACGCTGAAGGACGTTGTAACCCTGCCACTCCTCAGTTCGGAAGTTGGAAGCGTGCTTTTCGACAAAAGCACCAATAGTCTCGTAGTATGCCTTAGCGTCAACGTGGTCGGTCACACCAGAGCCGACGATGATCATGGGTCGTTTGGCGTTCTTAAGGGTCTCGGCGAAGGGTCCAGAAAGAGCAGACTTGAGAGCAGCGTGGTCAGTACCGAAATGCTCGAACTCGAAGGTGGAGTCCCAGGTCTCGCCAACAACACCAATCTCAAGGTCAGATCGGAGCCACTGCTTTCGGATACGGGCGTTAAGAACAGCAGCTTCGTGTCGGGGGTTGCTGCCAACAATCAAAATAGCATCGGCCTCCTCAATGCCCCAGATCTGAGAGTTGAAAAGGAAGTTGGATCGAACATCAACACCATGGGCGAGGGGCTGGCTACCAGTAGGGGTATCGAGAGCCAGGTTCTCGGAGCCAAGCTTGTTGGCCATATCCTTGGCAACAACCAGAGATTCAACCTCAGTAAGAGCACCGGCAATGATCTTGAATTCGTTACCCTGGGGGTTCTTGATCTGGTAGGCGCGGCCAATCTCGCTGAGAGCCTCCTCCCACTCAGCAGGCTCAAAGCGACCCTCGCGGCGGACCAAAGGCATGGTAAGTCGCTGAGTCTTAAGACCGTCACAAGCGAATCGAGTCTTATCGTTGATCCACTCCTCGTTCACATCGTCGTTAAGTCGGGGAAGAATTCGCATAACTTCGAGGCCACGGGAGTCGACACGGATGTTGGAACCGAGACCATCAAGAACATCGATCGATTCGGTGTGCTTCAGCTCCCAGGGACGGGCTCGGAACGCATAGGGCTTGGAAGTAAGAGCACCAACAGGGCAGAGGTCGATAACGTTTCCAGACATCTCGGAGTCCAGGTTCTGTTCGAGGTAGGTACCGATCTGGATATCGTTACCACGACCGGTAGATCCCATCTCCGGAGCTCCGGCAATATCGTTGGAGAAACGAATGCAACGAGTGCAGTGAATACATCGGTTCATCGAGGTTTTGATCAAAGGGCCGATGTTCTTGTCCTCAACGGCTCGCTTGCCGCCAATCTCGTGGAATCGGCCTCGGTCAGCTCCGTAACGCATAGACTGGTCCTGGAGATCACACTCACCACCCTGATCACAGACAGGGCAATCGAGGGGATGGTTGGCCAGCAAAAACTCCATAACACCCTCACGGGCCTTGTGGGTAAGAGGAGAGTTGGTCTTGACAACCATACCTGGCTGTACAGGCCAAGCACAAGAGGCAACGGGCTTCGGGGCCCTCTCGACCTCCACCAGACACATACGGCAGTTACCGGCAATCATAAGTTTCCTGAGGTGTTGTCAGCGATAGATCGATCGTGGGGTTAATCGGTGGTATCGTACTCATGGTAGCAGTATCTGAAAAGAGTTAGCCAGGTCGTTCAAGTTTGCTGCAACTGCATTGACTTACCGAGGAACTGTTGAACCCGCCTTCTCACAGGCTTGAATAAGGGCAGAGCCAGCTGCAATTCTGTCAGAAGAAGTCGACTAACCCACCCAAGAATCATATCGTACCTTCAATAGAAACCTTCTTTCCGTCTAACAGCACTATTAGCCTCTCTCTCATCATCAATGGCTCCATGCACAAAGATGCTCACCAATTGTCAGCTCCACCTCGGCCGGGCGCTGGCTTGTCGTCGCGAAGGTTCGCGAGACATTGACCGCCCGCCGACTCGTCCGCCAAGCCGAACGTGCTAGAGTACTTCGGAGCATCGTGTCGCCTTGACGGAGGGAAAATGAAAAGGTTGCAGGGTTCGCTGGCGGCGAATATATGCTCAGTCGTTGACGTCTTGAAAGGGAACCTGCTGTTCGGGTGATGGATTTAGTGGCGCTAGCCCGCGATTAATTTACATCAATGCTTATTGGTCAGCGTTCATCGCCGTCTGCCTCAGGCCATCACATCAATCCACTACCTCTTATTCCGCAATTCACAGCGAGCTTTCGAATTTTTCTTCTTCTTCTACCAAATTAAATTGTATACGGGCACACTTTATTGTAGGTGAGCTTGCGCGACAGATCTGCTCCGGTAGATTTGTTGCATCAGTCGAGTCTACCTCTATCTTGTGTTCAAGATAAATATTTCAACGCCGTTTATGGAAGCATGGGAGAGTAACCAATCTCCATGACCGCTGCCTCTTACCGCCGGTCGTTACATACCACCACATAGCACCTTGTAGATTTTACGTGACCTGAAAGCGACTGCGTCTTGGATTAAGGAATGCTGTCTAAATGTCTATCTCATGAACTACAGCTGCATTGCATGGCTCGTTCAGTTTTGGGGGGATCATCCGTCCATCGAAGCTCCTCATCCTTATCACCATTGTATGTCTTTCCATCGGAGATTTCGCCGTCCCAGTGATCTTGGAACGGGTTGAGAGACATGTGCATGACGCGATTCAACACGTCTCGCTCTCCGTCCTTCTCCACGCGTTGGATAAGTTCATCGAGAATCCAGCCACGAGGCACGAAGTTGGGGTTCACCCGCTTCATCGCCTGGATTCGCTCGTTGTCCTTGACTTCCGACACGTTCTTTCCCTCGTCCTTCCAATCTTCAACGATACGGTCCCGCCAGCTTTCGAGCCAGATTGCAATGCGTGCCTTGGCATCTTCTTCAGAAATGGTGGTTGGGGGTCCTTCCTTGTGAAAGAATACAGCCGCCTTCTCCTTGCATGCCTCTTCAGTGGCCAAATCTTGTAGCTTGATCTTGCTAAGACGACGGAAGAAGTGGTGAAAGTCAAGCTCTAGAGCTTCCATAGTGTCCAAAACTTCGCTAAACAGCACATCAAAATCAGAATCCTTGTGTGTTTTCAGGCCCAAACGAGCAGTCATGAGTTGTTTGTACTCTTCAAGAAACACAACTTTGAACTCTTCTCCAGCTTGTGTGATGAGTTTCTCGGCCCTTGCCACGACTTCTGCTTCCTGCTCTTTGGTAACGCCCTCTGAGATGAAGGTCGAATCGTCAACATTGGCGCCTGCACCCATCAGCTCGCCTATGGCCTCGCCAAAGCGAACAAGGTTCCACCAGATGATGGTCGGTTGGTTTCTATAAGCATAACGAAGCGCGTAGTCATCGTGATTTGGTGTATAAGCTGGATCAAAGTTGTCCATGAAAGCAAATGGGCCAAAGTCTATTGACAATCCATAAATAGAGGTGTTGTCTGTGTTCTATTGTACGTTAGCAGCATTCTCAGAAAGCCAAAGATTCATGTACTAACCAGGACACCGTTCATGAATCCGTACGCTTGCCAGTTAGCCACCGCTTTGGCATTGCGTCGCACAACTTCGCGGTAGAATCTTGTAAATCTGTTCTCCTCAGAACCGTCTGCACCTTCAATGGTGTCAGCAGCAACTCCGCTCTTTGGTTCCAGGGACTTAGCAGGCTCGTCTGGATCTTCAAGTCGAGCTGGTAGCTTGTCCCAACCACCAAACACATCTTCGGCAATATATGTGGACAGTTGCCTAATCAGTTTGCGGTCCCCCCTTGCCCGCAAAATATCGAAGTTACCGAGTCGTATCCATGATTGCGCGAATCGCAGTACGATGGCGCCCGGTTCAATCGTCTCTCGACGAACCTTGGAGTGTGGCAAAAGGGTAAGGGAAAGAGCTCTGGTAGTAGGGATTCTAAGAGCATTGAGCGCTTCGGAGACAATAAACTCTCGAATACTGGATCGCAGGACAGCCTTTCCATCAGCAAACCGGGAATATGGTGTCATGCCTGCACCCTTGAGCTGAAGCTCATACTGCTTTCCGGAGGCAGGGTTGGTTGTCTCAAAAAGAGAGATGGCTCTGCCATCACCAAGTTGGCCAGCCCACTGTCCGAACTGGAAGCCTCCATAGCATTGAGCCCATGGGTAACCACCCTCGAGTTTCTCTTCATCCCAGCCATATAGCTTGTTTCCAGCAACCAGTTGTCTGAAACTGTCCGTCTTCTCTTCTCCAGACTTGATCCCCAGGTCTCGTAGCGCAGCTGGACTAACAGCGAGGAGCTCAGGATCCTCTTGTATGGCAGGGCGTACCCATGTGTATGCGGCATTGCGCACTTGTCGTGGCGTTATCTGATCTCGAGGAGTCTTGTGGGAGTCGGCGGGCGTAGGAAATATTGAGTCGGCGGGGAGGGAGTCAGTGTAGTGCCACGACTTGGGAAGATCCTCAAGCGATGCACCCTCGTAGCTAGACGCGGGCGACAATGCGCCGTTGCCGTTAGAGATATGAGCAGCCATTTGCTTGATTCTGCGTAAATGCGACGTTGATTGTGAGCGCGGGGCAGCTCTGCGAAGGGCGTTGCGACAGAGCATCAACGGTGGGTTATTATGCTGGAGAGGTTGTGTTTATAAGAAACATGTAAGCATTTGGAATCATTTACACTGGCAATTGAAAGAGCAACATATCATCGCCACATGACATTGCTATGCGATGGTGGTTGGATGTCAAAAGTGGCAACCACTGACGGTTATCGTGGTTTATCTTGACATCATGCCCGGAGCTTCAGCACCGGCCCCGCGATCTGAATCTGTCAGACCCTGAACTTCTCGGTAAGCCCCGGTTGTTCGGACGCATATAAGACGGAACCGGGCCGCATTTCAACTACAATTGCATTGTTTGAGGCGAATATAGCATGCAAGATGCGATAATGATACAAATGGGCTCTCAATGCTTGGATAACGAAGCGGCAAATTGATCAAATGTCACTGTCCGGTTACCCTACACCCACCCGGTCAGTCCTTTGATAGCTGGCATGATGCTGTTTTGTATGAACATAGGCGACATGGCTGTTGTGTTCATAACATGCCTCAATTCTAGAGGTGGCCCGTTTAAACATGTCATAGGGATTTCAGGTTCCAGCTCTTTATGAGTCCGTGTAGGCATTGATGCTCTGAGCATTAACACTAGACTTCCGTCGCGACACCCAAAGAACAAACCACAGTGGCACATATGTATTTGTCTAAAGTAACAACATACCAGGGTGAACGTGATATAGTCATGCGATTTAGCCTTCATGATTTGCAATACTATAGGAAATGCAGCAAACTCATGGTCGGTATGGTTGTCTTCACTATCGCCTCGTCATCGATATCCCGAATTGTACCATTTCACCAGACACAAAAGATATGTACGAGTGACTTACCAAGTTCAGCCCAGAATCAAATCATGCAACCAACCAGGTGAGTCGATATCCACGAACTGCCCCATTGTCTCATCGTTATATTATAAATCACGGAATAGTCCCACTCTGCATCGCAATAGTGGTAATATGGTCAAAAGGTTGGGGACAGAGTTCATGTAAACATGCCACTTCCTCCTCTTCTTTCACGACAGTAGCTCCTAATCATCAATTGAATTACAGAGACAATCAACTACCACTTCTTTATTCACTCCATACCGAAAGTTCAAAAGCATCGTCACCATGACCAACGTTGCAAACCCCCAGAACGTCCCCCAGTACAAACTTAATGACGGCAATGAAATTCCGATTGTAAGTTTATCATCGCCTGCCTCCAAATAAATCCCAGAAGGTCTGTCATATCATTCTTAGAACAGAAAGCTCACGAAACCCCAGCTTGCTTTCGGCTTGGGTACAGCCCAGTACAAGAGTGACCCCAGCAGTGGGCTCGATCAGCATGTAATCGACATTACTACCAAGGCTATCAAGGCTGGATATCGTCACCTCGATGGTGCTGAGGGTGAGCCTAAACCCTCCAGCGAATCTTTCTGAACACATTTTAACAGCTTCATAGTCTACGGTAATGAGGAAGAGCTCGGGCAAGCTATCAAGGCTGGAGGCATTCCTCGAGAACAGCTATATGTCACCACCAAGATTCCTGCTGAAAAGAAGGGCTCTGCTATTGAATCGTTCGATGTCTCGCTGCAAAAGCTTGGTCTCGAGTATGTGGATCTGTATCTGATCCACGGTCCCTGGTTCGCCAAGACCGATGAAGACCTCCAACAGCGTTGGGCCGAGCTGGAGCAGATCAAGGAGTCCGGCAAAGCAAAGTCCATTGGCGTATCCAACTTTTTGCAAGTGCACCTCGAGGCCGTTCTCAAGACAGCCAAGATCAAACCCGCCATCAACCAGATTGAGTACCACCCGTATCTCCAGCACGGCGACCTTCTTGACTTCCACAAGAAACACAATATTGCCGTATCCGCGTACGGCCCCCTCACCCCTATTGTGACAGCCAAGGGCGGACCAGTCGATCCTCTTTACACCAAGTTGGCCGAAAAGTACAACGTTACAGAGTCCGAGGTCGGCCTCCGATGGGTTATTGATCAGGACATTATTGCACTCACGACAAGCAACAAGGTCGAGAGACTTGACGGTTACTTGGCTAAGCTGCCTACGTTCAAATTGATGCAAGGCGAGATCGCTGAGATCTCTAAAGCTGGCGCCAAGAAACACTTCCGTGGTTTCTGGAAGAACAAATTTGATGAGGATGACAGGTCATAGATCACGGCCTAAAGCACCACTTACCTGTATAACGTATTATGATACTTAACTATATCCGAGCAACTTGTCTCTGTTAGATCGGAACTTGAAGCATCACAGGAAGCAAATTTGGGCAGCTACTTATTTAGTAAACACAAGGTCAAACACCATGCTATATATTTATAGTCAGTCGTGATTCATAGCTCGTCATCTGACTCAGTTTCGCTCCCTGCCGCAGGTGCGGGCGCAGACTTTACAGGCTTCTTTGCTGCAAATGGAAGCGCCCTAGGCGGTGGAGGCTCTTGGATTTCCCTGGGGGGACTCTTTCTTGATACCACAGGGCCATTTTGCTGAGAGGAGCCAGAGTGAACAACACCAGCGTCTTCACTACCCATATTATCATCTTCTTCACTATCGACAGATGCCGTGGCTTCTGTCGTGTTTCCAGGATCAGTATCTTCTTGTTTAATGTCAACATCCATGATATCAACAGCATCAGGAGCAGCAGTATCATCGTCTGACTCTTCGATTCTTGAAGCAGGCGTCTTCCTTTTCGATGCCCTTGACTTTCCGACTTGGCGCGTAGGCTTCCTTGGCTTCGGCTGTTCGACTTCAACCTCGACAGCCTGAGAAGGTTGCGACTGCCCTGCCATGCTAGGATTGGTTGATAGTAACGCCAGTGCTTGTTGCTGTTCACGAATTTTGATCTTCTTTTCATTTAGGAGATCCCGGAACTTTCTCAACAGGGCGGTTTCATCTTCGTCCTTCGCTTTGATTAATTCATCTAACTGGGACTGAAGTTGCGTCACGGCAGTCTCTGCTTCAGATGACCTAACTGAGAGGTCGGCCACAGCCTGTTTACTAGTGTTAGAAGACTCGACGGCTGCGCCGCACCATTCAAATAGCTCGATAGCCTCGTCTGGATCATGGCTGAGTGTAATTGCGCCCAAACGTTGCTTACATGGTTAGTAATAAGCCCGGGCTTAAGGATGGAATCGTGGTCTTACCGTAATGCCCTGTATCTCTTTGCGGATGGTGATTGAGATAGTTTTCTGGGTCTGGACCGTGGCCGTGGCTTGAATATCAGGGAGGGGTTTCTGTTGAAACAAGTCTTCAAGAATCTGTTGCCATTCGCTTTCGGAAGCAGGGCAGTTCTTCACACGCAGAGACACGACCCTGTCGTGTTTCACTAACGGCAACGTCAGTTTCAGGGATAAAAAGGTCACCAGACTCGGTCAATGCTGAGATCACAGACCGGAATCTTTGGAAGGACTTACATGATGCAACATAGGGTTCATCCCCCTCGGTTCCCACCAACTTAATATCTAGTCGTTTTGAACCCTTGGATGTCACTTGCAAGAGGACAAATGCGGATTCGTCGTCGCTGCGAGGGAATCTCAGAACGCTGAAGGGAGCCATTTGGATAATTTCGAAGCAAAACAACCCGGGAACAAGGCTTGAAGTTTCAAGGCGAGGAACACCCGGAGTGTTTTTTCCGATATCCAGCTGTCAGATCGAGAGCAGTGGAATGATGGCAGATGCAGGGGCACTGCGGGAATGACCTCGATGAATCGTTTAAATTCCGTTGTAGGTGGAGTGAGTAAGACACGGCTCACGGGCCGAAGATATCGATACCAATGTCTGAGATTCGTAGTAGTTGTGTTAGAGGAATTGAGGCTTTACACCAAAGCATGTATGGACATAAAGCTGGGAAACCGAGTGACAGGATTGGATCGCCAAGGCAAAGCAGACAACCCCTGGGTAATCAGAGTTATGGAAGGGCCGTGTAAAGAGATTAGCGTCCGGGTGCTAAGTTGATCGTCAGTCTGGTGTTATGTCCCGTCCTTAGGCATTATGGTATCATAAGAGTTGACCGCTTTAGACTAGGTGACAAAAATATATATGTAAGTTTAGGGATATCATGGTCTAACCTTACCTAATCTTTTTCTATTCCTTAGCCTGGATAGTTAAGTCTTTTGACACCCTCTTGTTAGGGTCTTTTTTGTTGTTGTTGTTATTGTTGATGATGAATGACGGTTTGTTGATTGTGCTTGGACCTCTTTGGTGGGATGATCTGCAAGGGGTTTACGAGGGGCTCGCAGGTAAGACTTGGACCACGAAATGGTAAGAACAGAAGAGGAGGAAAATTACAGCAGAGGGGTTCTGTTGTGGTTGATGTTTGGTTTCATGGTTGTCGTTCTTATTAAAAAGAAATGGAAGCATCTGATCTGACTGTAGGCAGCCACTGCAGGCTGCACTCGAGCAGTCGATAGTTGGACCCAGGCCACATGGCCATCCGCTCTAGGCTCCAGGCACCTGCCGCTACGAAAATAGGGGACCCTCGTGCTGGGTCGTGCCCGGGGGGCTCCACTGTCTTCGGTTATCCTCTCCGTTGAACCTAAGTTTATACATGGAAAGTTTATCAATCAACACATGACTTCATGAGACCCAGACAACCGTGAGCGTTCGCTTGACAACAGCAATTACATATATCAAGAACTTATCTTATACTCCAGACTTATTGCGATTTCATTCCAGAGCCTTGGTGAGAGTATCACAGCCTTCATGCCTGTCAAGATGAATTTGATTTGAGATTGGATCGTGTACGAGATAGACTAAGAACCCACCTATCGCCCTCAAAGATCCCTGAGCTTTGAACCTGAAGTCGTTCCTTTGCCTGGCTGGTGGATTCGGCTTAGACACAAGTGATAGCTGTATGGCGTCGGCCGACTAGTTGGATAGACGCTTTGGCGAAACATGTAGGAGGAGTTAATATAACTGCCACGAACCACAATAATAACAAAAATGAGGATATCTACGCAAACACCTGGAGCAGTAGTAAGAGCGGCAATATCGTCATTATCACCACCCGTCATTCCCACCTATTCTAGGGTAGCTGGTGGCATCCGTGCTTAGGTGTCCAGGTTTTTAGCTCAGTGAGATCATCCAAGATCGTCCAGGCACGCCAGGCACAAGATATGGGGGCACAAAGCTTGGAAACAATGTGGACCAGCCACCTAACAAAAGCTGACGTTTGGAGAAAGAAGAAAGCTTCTTCCATCGCGACT
Source organism: Fusarium heterosporum (assembly GCA_013396295.1). Classification (NCBI taxonomy): domain Eukaryota; kingdom Fungi; phylum Ascomycota; class Sordariomycetes; order Hypocreales; family Nectriaceae; genus Fusarium; species Fusarium heterosporum. The sequence continues at coordinate 37,801 of JAAGWQ010000077.1, read as the reverse complement.
GTGACGCGTGAAAAATAGGCTTGTCCAATCGGGCTGTTCCCCTGACTGCAAACGGCTGCAGCAACAAGACTCGTTGTTTTGCAGCTAAGTCGTTTGGGTAACCGCAGTCACGTGAAGCCACTCAGAATCCTCCCAGCTCGCCTCCGAGTTTTGCTTCGAAAGGTTTGACCATCTCCTGGCCCGTTCCAAGGGACACCGATATAGGCGTAGCGGCAGTAAGCGTGCAGTGCTTTGCAGTGCTTAAATAGCGCAGCAGCCAAGAGTGACCACTTGCAGGTTGCCCTGTGGAGTTATCTCTAGCGATGGTAGCACCCAGCAACAGGTGGTCACAGTGGGACGTCCCTTAACAGTTAGCGGGAGCCACCTCCAGCCACGTCTAGAGTGACTCCCCCAGCCTTCCATTTCTCTTTTGCTGCTAGACAACCCACCAAAGGTCAAATCCAACCCAAACAAACCATCCTATCCCATCCACCCGACCGCATTCCTGACCTTCGCATCCTGTCTTGCACATCACCCACCCGACCATCGAAAAATCCTTTCCTACAGTTATCAAAATCCGTTCCCCTCCGCGTGCGAAAAAATTCTGACGATCTTGCCTTTTTTCTTTTGTTTGCTTGTCAACTCGCTCAATACAGCGACGTTGCGACGTCTTTCTTTGTTTCTACTATAATCACATCTGTATTTCGCTTCTCTTCTCGTTCATCGAACGCTTCATCAGCAGCACGCACCGTTTGACCAACCAAACCGTCGGATCACTCGCAGACTTCACGAACTTCCCTACGATTTTCCATTTCTCTTATCGTTTTCTTGACGTCGCTATTACCATACCAAAAGCTGTAGCATCCAACGTCCTAACTACGCTTGGAGGATATGCTATTGTATGCGGGGAACAATTGCAGTTGACAAGAATGACTGCACGCAATTGACATTGAGTCCCCAACAGCTAGGCCAAAAGAACATTCTTTGCCCAACATTGGCCCCAACACATATTCCTATAAAACATAACAACACACACTCACTATTATGGAACCGTTACGACTTAAACCCCGGCAACCGGTGGAGGCCGATATAGAGAACTGGGATGATGATGACTTCGAGGTAGACGGTGATGACCTGTCCTTCCGCAGTCCATCTACCGCCACAAACATTCCCTCACGACCATCTTCCTCAAGACGACGCGATTCAGGCTCCTCGCATTTTTCCTTTCGATCAGAGTTTGATGGCGAGGAGGAGAAGCATGTCCATATCCCAGGAGACGATGAGAAGTCAACTCTAGATGCCATTACTGCAGCACAAAATGCTGGCATTCCCTTACCAACAAACGTACCATCTTCTGCCCTCATGGGAGGCACCATCAAGCGTCTTGGTGGGCGAAAGATTAGAAAGATCATTCAGGATGACTGGGAAAATGATCTGGAAATCCCCGATTCTTCCCAGGGCTTCAAGATTAAGAAGCCTGAACAACCCAAATCTCCAGAGAGCTTGCGACATGTCAGCTTTGGATCGACATCTACTCACACTAGTCCCATTAATTGGGGTAATTCACCCCCTACCTCTCCTTTTGACAAGAGCATTCGGAGGGAATCCACTCAATCCATCCAGTCCATCCAGAGCTTCCAGTCTGTTCAGTCTGCCACAAGCAGTCTTTCGGCCGCTATTAATTTAGATAGGTTCAAAGATGCCGATGATGACGACGATTTTTTTGGAGATGGTGGCGATACAATCAGAGCCTCCAAGAACCGTCAACTTCCCAAACCTGTTTCATTTATTACGCCACCTACTCCTCAGAGAGAAGTCAAAGCTGCCAATCCTGAGGATGACTTTGAGATGGACCTTGAGCTGCCATCTGACGGGAAGCTTAAGCTTACCACTAGAAAGGAGATCCCCAAAACCCCAGCCAACCAGTCAGAGGATTTGGACTGGGGAGAGGGAAGCCTAGGCACTCGATGGGGTGGCACTCGACGAGACCCACGTTCTGCCCGGAGCTCAGCAGCTTCAGCGCTTAGCCCGAGTGTCTCCAGCTCTATCACTGCTGAGAGTGAGGATGAGACGTTTGATGGACTGATCCTACCTTCAGGGCCTGTCAACTGGACTGAGAGACTCCAGCAACGACGAAAAAGCCGATCTCCAGGTCGGATCTCCGAGGAACCCATCTTGCCTGCAAAGAAGACTCCTTCTTCGGCTGAAGCCGATAAACCTGATTTTCTTGATGGGCTTGACATTGGCGAAGGCGATGTATTCGACTCGAGCAAGCTCACCCTTCACAAGAATGTTAGGGTCAAGGAAACACGACCTGCTAGCCCTGTCCGGCCCAAGACAGCAGTGTCGCTCACTTTCACGACCAAATCTATGAGCTCAACTCGGATACCTCGACTGAATCATCATGAGCGAACTCACTCGACTTCGCTTGAGCCTGTTTCCGAGAGTGGTGGGCCTATTCCCCAACGTGCTCGTCGCTCACACTCTAGAATGGGCCATTCCTCTCACCCATCGACCGTCAGTCTACCAACTCCCACCACAACTTCGCCTTCTCATGGATTGCCACCTCCCTTACGTAGGAGAGAAGTCGGCGTCCGAACATCTACTACTTCACTTCGAACGGAGCCGACTACGACTAGTGCTCAGTTACTCAAGCAGAAGCGTTCGCTTCCGGTTATCCGAGGAATGAACACACCTGGCAAGCACTCATACCGCCATGAGAGGCCAGCTTCAAGATCGGAAAATAACAGACCATTTTCTGGAGTGCGACCAAAGACACCCACAGAACGTCAACGCCAGGGTTCGACAGATAGTCCAGCAACTGTTCGTAGATCTCACCTGCCATTTATCCCTGCCGGAGCCTCTCAGTCACAGTCGCAGCATGTTGCTGCCAAACAAACTCGTGGATTCCGCCGACATGACTCGGACACTTCGATTGGCTCCATTGACCTGCGACCAAACTCTCGTACCCTCTCCAGATCCACCATACGATCGCCTAGCCCCACTCATCGTTACCGCGCCATCGGTGACACTTGGGAACGTCTAAGCAAGCCGAAGAATAAGAAGAACTTTGGCGACGGCCACGAGCTGGATGGCTTCGATGATTTACCCACATCTAGAGAAAGTGAAACCAAGTATTTGAAGCAGCCTACTAGCTCAGGACCCAAGGTTGCGCTGCGCAACAAACTCTATCAAAATGTTCTTCCGGATAGAACCACCACCACGTCGCCATCAATCCCATCTACCCCTCGACCATCATACACTCCCCACTTCGCCCGCGACACGGCTGCAAGTAGAATTGCACGAGAGACTTCTCTGGCGCAGAGGGTACCTAGCAGCGGCCCATTGACACCGATCAATTCTCAACGAAATGCACATCTTTCGTCGAGGAACAATTTGACCCCTAGCATTCCACAGTCTAATATCAGATCGAGGAAGCACAAGCGGCACCAACAGACAAAGCCACACCTAATTTCGAACCTGAATAGTGGCAAGGAATCGAAGAGTATGTTCACCGAATGTGCTAGTAATACTTTGGCTAACCAAGACGCAGTGGTCAACGGAATGTTCTACAATGCAGACACGTTCAGGTGGGAAGGCAATGAGAACGCCCTCAACCTGTTTGAGCCTCCAGTGCAAACGACACCTACCCAGATTGTTACTCCAGGTAACGCACGTGAGAAAGAAACAGCCACACCTCGTCCGGCATTGATCACGAATATTAGCGCCACGAAAGGTGTTCAAGTTGTTGGTGGCATGGTGTTTGACCCGCAGAATATGTGCTGGCTTAAACTCGATAACCCTGCTAAGCCTGCTTCCGAGGCCAGCGACACAATGGATGGCTTCGATGCACTTGAGGACGAAGATGTTTTCAAAGACATTCCTGATCTGGAAGAAAACACCGCCGACGACGATGGTGCTCAAGGTCGCGTCAGCGACATCAAAGATGAGTGGCTCGTTGGCGAAGAGTTCGACGTTGGACCCGAGTTCATCAGGCGGCAACGAGAGGAAGAAGACCGTTGGAGAAAGAAGTGCGAGAAATGGATCGGCCGAGGATCCAGGGATCGCGAAGCTTGGCGGTGGACGATACGCGAGCTTGTATCACAATTCGACGATTTGGCTATGTGAGAGCTCTTAGCCTCACTGTGCAGTATTTATCATTCTTCGGCATCACTGTTAAGCAACAACTTGTAATACGCATACTCGCTTTCTGAGTATTTGGAACACACAACACGGTAGAGTACTTGCAGGATGTAAGGAAAAAGCAACCGGTTGTCATGATGGTATTATGACTGGATACCCTGGATGGTTTGGGATGATTTTCTGCGTTATGATCAAGTAATGGAGGCGGCATTACTCTATGTTTACTGCTTTGCGGGTTATTGTGTTTTCTCGCCAGCGCCTAGGGATTATTGACGACGAACGACCATGTATTTTATGGCAACAACGGGATGGGCCTGGCTTTGGGTTTTGGAGGAACGATAGAAAAAACTGGCGGGGAGCAGGAAAGTCCTCCTTACGGTTGGGACGCTGCCCTGGTTATCTGATGATGAAATGAACTTTATGACTTGCTTTAACCATAATTGATATTCTTTGGTCGATTCTCATTTTTTGTTATGAATTGAGTGGTAATGAGTGATGTAATGTATATGTGAGCACCTGGGACTTGTCCTAACGCAATGTTGGTCTTTCATCTTGAAAACTCCCAAACATCTCCTGTTTATTATCTAGCTTATAAGATTGAGAAACGTCTACATGAACAACACAAAAAGTCGTCAAACCCATAACCATTTTTAGAACAACAAACTCCTGCCAACGGTTGAGAGGTTGGTACTTATTTTTTGCTTCCCTTCTTGTTCTTCTTGCCCTCCTTCCTGCCCTCCTTCTTAGTCTCCTTGGGCTCCTTGGGCTCCTTGAGCTCCTTGGCGGCTTCTTTGGGCTCCTCAGACTTCTTGGACTCCTTGACCTTGGGCTCCTTGGACTCCTTGTTGCTGTCCTTTGCCTTTTTGAAGTTGCTGTTAGGATCCAGACCTCTTCGGCGCATAGCGTTTCTTCGTCCCTTCTCCATGTATTCCTGATCTTCCTCTTCATCCCAGTCGCCAAAGTCGTCGTTAGACTTGGCTGCCTCTTCATCGTCTGTAGCAATAGGTGTCTTGTCGATGACCTCGACCTCGTCGGCGGGGCCAGTGCTGCGATCGCGGGCGTTGGAGGCGTTCGCTGGTGTAGGACCGATCTTGTGGAATTTTGCGACGAAGAAACCGTCGACGTTGTAAGTGTGAGGGTAGTAGCGGCGGGTGTGACGCATGGAAGGGTCGAACTTCTTGCCCATATAGCTAGTGAAACCCTCCTTTCCAAAGGCGAGACCGGACTCTACGAGGCGCACGTTGGGACGGCGAGAGAGGGCGTACTGAACAACCTGCTCGTTCTCCTCGATGGTGACGGAACAGGTCGAGTAGACGATGTAGCCGCCTGTCTTGGAAGCGTGATTTACCGAGTCGATGGCAGCAAGGACGAGCTGCTTCTGGATGTGGGGGAGCTGCATGAAGTCGCGCTCCGTCTTGTTGGTCTTGACACTAGGATCCTTCGCGATGACGCCTGTTCCGGAGCAGGGAGCATCGAGAAGAACACGGTCGAATCCACCCATAGGCTTGGGAAACTCACGAGCATCATAGTTTGACACAATAACGTTGCGGCAACCCAGACGGTGAATGTTACCAATCAGACCCTTGGCACGAGCCTTGTTGGGATCGTTGGCAACGACAACACCGGTATTCTTCATCATGGCAGCCATGTAAGTTGTCTTTCCACCAGGGGCAGCGGCCATATCCAGCACGCGCTCGTTCTCCTGAGGATCAAGAGCCATACAGGGCAGGAAAGATGAGGCAGCCTGAAGAATGTAGTGGCCAGCGAGGTACTCGGGAGTCGCACCAAGGGGTACGCTGCTCTCAAAGACCTGGAGACCGACCTTGGACCACTTGCCGACAGGCTCAAGGGTAACGCCACGGTTGATAAGAGCCTGGGCAAGATCACGACGGTGAGTGCGCAGGGTGTTTGTGCGAATGACGACGGGACGCGCCGACTCGTTAGCCTCGAAGAAAGCAAAGGCTTCACGCGGTGTGAAGAGGTTGAAGAGCTTGTCAGCCAGATACTCGGAGTATCCGTAGTATGAGCAGATATCCTTGACAAGCTGTGCTGTGTACTCGGCTCTTGATCGACCCTCCTCAGAAAGGTTGGCAAAGTCGTCGAGAACACGGATGTTCTCTGTGATTCGTGTTCGCAGGAGCTGCAGATCGGGTGCTAGAAGGGCGTTGGTCTTGGCAGCGAGCTCATCGTCGCTGTCCTCATCGGAGAGAATGTGAGGCTTGTCACCATGAATATTTGTCTGAAGGGCTTGCTCGGCCATCTCAGCCTCTGCCTCGGCGGCTTCCTCTGCTCTTTGAGCATCCAATTTCCTTGTAAGACCCTCGATGTTGGCGGCTGTGAGCTTCTCCTCTGCGTCTGACTCGTCCTCGTCCTCAGAGAACATGGCCTTTGTGTTCCTGCCTGTTTCATCGTCAGAGTCCATTACAGAGTCGTCGTCGTCGGACTCGAGGAAATCATCCTTGAGTCCAGCACCGCCCAAATCTGAGCCGTCCTCTAGGTCATCTAGATCGAACTCGTCGTCCATCTCCTCGTCAGAAAGATCTTCCAGGGCCGGCACAGGAGCCTTCTTGTTCTTCGTGGATCTGCCATTGACCTTTGGTGTCGAAGCGGGTTCTGCAGCCTTTACAGGCTTGGTGACCTTTGTCTTCTTGATATCCTTCTTAACGGCGCCATTCTTCTTGGGCTCGACAACCTTTGAGGTGGTTCTTCGCTTCTTCCTCTCGGGGGCCTCGACGACGGGATCAGCAGGTAGACCGGCCTTGCGCTTGAGCTTTGCGAAGTGTTCCTCAGACAGGGGTTGGGGAGGACCCTGCTTCTTCATGCGACGTCCGACACCCATTTTGAAAATATAGTAACGAAATTGATTTGTTGGAGAGAGATTAAGTCGACCGAGATGCAGAAATGATCTGGTCTTGTTTCTTGAGCCTAGGAAAAGTTACAATAGATCGCGCCCCGCCGAAACTTTTTTCTGCGCGCGCTGCGATAGCCAGGGTCCGATAAGCGGCAGAACTTCGTATCAGGTCGCAGAATGGACATAGTGGAACCCATGACTTTAGGTAAGCACCCGTCCGCGCCGATTGCTGCAATGGCGGCGTGGAGCTTGCTTTGGAGGTGGTGTTCAATGACGATACTTAGAGCTGGCCACTACAGATCACATCTCTACCCTTGCAAGCCTAGCAAAGACGTCTCTTTGAAATATTTTAGGTCTATCAAGACTGTAATGCTCTGCGTATTGCCTTGCATAACCCAAGACTGCTTGCTTCTCTTTCCACTCCAGATCAACCCCGCCTTCGTTCATCACAATTAATTACCTACCACGACGAAGCTATCGCCATGTCTGAAATCGCATTCGCTCAGACCTTCCTTGGGTCGCTCGAGTCGCGACCCATTAGACTTTCCGCCGATCATATCGAGGATCCTAAATCTTTCCCAGCTCGACCACCTGTACGATTAATATCACCATCCTTCTAAATCATCTCCTGACCTTGTATCTAGTACATCATCCCCCGCATGTCCAAGGCCATGAGCAAGCCCAACGACCTCGCTCCCGGCTCCGAACGAAGTATTAACGTGTCTCTAAAGTCACTTCGTAACCCTCCTCTGAGCATCAAGCTCACATCTCAGCCCCTCGACACGTCAATCCTGGATATCAAGACCAACATTCAGAAGCAGACGAGAATACCTGTCGCTAAGACCAAGCTGTTGCACAACAAGAAGCCTATCCCAGATAGCAAGATCCTCAAGGACATATTGGGAGAGACGGATACCTCTATCGAGTTTACGGTCATGGTGATTGGCGGAGCTGCTGCAATTCCACCCGAGGAGCCTGAGGCCGCCCCTGCGGCCCAACCTACTGGCGCACATGCTTTACAGACGGACGAATTCTGGAGCGACCTGAAGGGATTTTTAATGCAGCGACTAAAGGATGAGGCTGAGGCCGAGCATCTTTCGGGTCTTTTCAAGTCAAGTTGGGAGTCGAGTCAGGCAAAGCCATAAACAGCGCTTAGATTAAGACAGTATCACAGAGACACAAAATGAATAGACGACTAAATGCCAATGACTGCCACATACTGGCATGCGATTTTATTTCCCTTGGTACGTACGATACATGGTCAAGGCTGGCAATTGTGCGAATTTACGATTCGCCTCCAGAAGTAAACTCGTTGGTCCACCTTCTCGGGAGACGAAACTTCCATCGTCCCCGCGCGCCTATTCCATGCGCCCACTACGCACTCCTACTCATTTGCTAGTTTTGGTGTCTCAACGCTTGAAACAACCATAGGTATGTTCAAATTCCACGCTCGCCCGCTTCTATAAGGGAGCGCAGACGGCGATAGGGTAGTTCGTAACAGAGCGCGCTTAAGCAGCAAGACCCTTGCTGACGGTCTTGAGAACGCTGTCGTATTCGACATCATCGTTGTCGTTGGCCTGTAGCTCGGTGGCAATGCCGGTGAGCGATCGCTTGAGAGCCTCCTTGGAAGAGGCGTAGATCATCTTGGGCTGCGATGGGATGTCAGTGGATGCACTCATAATTGGCCAAGTGGCAAAGACAGGGACTATGTACCTGGATGCCAGCATCATCGGGGGACCAGGCAATGAAGGTGATCTTGTTTCTAGCCAATTTGTTAGCATGCTGAGCTGTATCCTTGCGCCACGTGTAGTCCAGAATCAGACTGCGTAGAATGCATACCGGACACCATCGCCAGAGGCCAGGTTGTACTCGAAATCGTAAACAGCGTATCGGGGACCCTTGCCGACAGCACCCTAGATAGAAAGCGTCAGAATTGGTGGCTCAGTCTTGGGTTTTGTTTGTTCCTCAAGATGGCATGCGTACAGTTCGGCTCTTGGAGGTCGCGTTGATGAGGTTTTCACGGAACTCCTCGTAATCCTTGCTCTCGGAGGCGTGCTCAACTACAATCTGCTTGTAATCATCGGAGAGCTTGTAGATGATGTACTTGTACTTCTTGTTAAGCTTCAGGTCGTTGAAAGCAGATATGCAGTCCTGAGAAACGGTGGCTCTGGAAAAAAGCAAAGCACAGTGTTAGCGCGGTTGTCTCAGATTCGATGTCAAGCAGGTGCTGTTGCCCCGCGCTGAGCGTCATGGTCATGGTCATGGCCGAGGGGGAGGGGAGATGAGCGGCGAAGCGAGGCTGAGCGAAGCCGCGGGGGAGATTTTAAGTGCAAGCGAACGCGCGTAGATGGAAATGTTTGAGAAAATGAGCGAGAGAACGAACCCGGATTGAGACTAGGATTTCATGTTAGATTTAAAGTCTTGTGGATGGTTTCCAAGGGGAGCTTACCATGATTGCGGTCTACGTCAGGAGACGGGATCTTGAGATTGAGGGGTGGATGGGCTGGTGGGAGCTTTGGGTTAGCTATGAAGATCAACAGGGAGACTTCGCTGCAGCATACGGCGAAGCAGAGAGGGGAGGATGAACTAGTAATGGTTGACGTACTAGAAGTTTATTGTAGGGGAGGAAGAAAAAGGAACAGTCTCACGATGCGAAAGCGAAAGGACAAAGTCGTTGGAAATGGGCGCTCAAGACCAAGAGTGGGTTGTATTTAGTTTAGGCGGTAGAGAGAGAGAATTGGACTGTCCCATAGAAAGGCGGGGCCGTTGCGGGAGAAACTTGAGTTGACTCGCTCGACTCCTCCCCCTCTCTTCTACTCTCCTCTCCCGCCTGTTTCTTGGTGGGGGTTGCCTGTAAGATAATCCTCTCCACGTGACACCAGTAAAGTGCGTGTCAGTACAAAGACATTGACAAGGTGTTTGTTTATGTTGACTGTCCTTGATAGTCGGTAGTACCTTGCTTTGAGCTCCAACGTATGCAGACTCTATATGTGACAGTGTATTTAATGGCTTCTCTTGTTGACTTAGAGAGCTAAAACCCATGAACCTGTCTCATCTTGGTTCATGCAGCGAACCCCTGCTTTATCTCGGCCTTTCGGAACCTGCTTTCAAGCCAAGCCAAGAGAATAAATGTAAATAAATAATGCCCAAGCTTAAAGGTACCATAAGAAATGGCGACTTGAGACTAGGTGACAGAGAAACTTGGGCAATTTTAACGTAGAATCCGACGCTCTTTGCCTCATCTTTATTTACCCCTAGCTTGATCGTCAAATCTTCTGACACTCATCAGCCAAGGTTCTTTATCAAAAACACCAATCATCACGTCAAACAGCAGAATAATCCAGTATTGATTTACATTCTTTTCCTCTCTTCAAGTATCTCATATCTTTTCATGATAGTGCTACAATAAATGCTATAATACAGGGCTCTCAAAATGTAGCCTGAAATTCCGTAAGGGGGTATGAGAACAAATGTCGTGGTCCGACAACCAATAGAGAGGAGATGAGTTTGCAAGACCACTTCACCCGTCTCGTGATAACTCGCAAACCATTATGCGCCGTTCATCCGTCCAGCTTTTTTGTTATACAACACAACATAAACTCATATCATTTTGTCGCTTACATCATACCTCCCATACCGCCCATGCCACCCATACCACCCATGCCACCCATAGGAGGTCCACCAGGGCCCTTCTCCTCAGGGGCATCAACGATGGCGACCTCGGTGGTACCCAGAAGAGAGGCAACACCGCTGGCATCAGTGAGACCAGTGCGGACAACCTTGAAGGGGTCAAGGATACCGGCATCGATCATGTCAACGTACTCGCCCTTGGAGCTGTCGAAGCCCTTGTTGAAGTCGGCGGCGTGCTCATCAGTGAGCTTACCGACAACAACGGAGCTCTCAAGACCGGCGTTCTCGATGATGGTTCGGGCAGGGCGGGTGATGGCGTTCTTGACAATGCTGACACCGAGCTGCTGGTCAAAGTTGGCAGTGGGGACATCGTTAAGGGCCTGAGCGGAGGCCTTGATCAGAGCAGTACCACCACCGGGCAGGATACCCTCCTCAACGGCAGCGCGGGTGGCGTTCAGAGCATCGACGAATCGATCCTTCTTCTCACCGACCTCAACCTCGGAGGAACCACCGACCTTGATGACGGCAACACCACCAGAAAGCTTAGCAAGACGCTCCTGGAGCTTCTCCTTCTCATACTCGGAGGTGGTAGGGTCAGCCATGACACCACGGATCTGCTCGCATCGCTGAGCAATGGCATCCTTGCTGCCGTTACCGTTCAGGACAATGGTGTCCTCCTTAGTGATGGTGATGGATCCAGTGGAGCCGAGCATGTCGGGGGTAGCCTTGTCGAGCTTGATGTCGAGCTCGTCGGTGAAGACGGTACCGTCGGTGAGGATGGCAAGATCGCCGAGAATGGACTTGCGGTTGTCACCGAAGCCAGGGGCCTTGACAGCAGCGACCTGGAGCTGGCCACGGAGCTTGTTCAAGATACAGACAGCGAGAGCCTCGCCCTCAATGTCCTCAGCGATGATAACAAGAGGTCGTCGCTGTTGGGTGGAGACCTCGAGAGCAGGGATGATATCCTGGACAGCGGAGATCTTCTTCTCGGAGAGGAGAATGAGAGGGTTCTCAAATTCGACCTTCTGGGACTTGGTGTCGGTGATGAAGTAGGGGGAGACGAAACCACGGTCGAATCGCATACCCTCGGTGACCTCAAGCTCGTCAGAGACGGTCTTACCCTCCTTGCAGGTGATAACACCTTCCTTGCCAACCTTCTCCATGGCGTTGGCAATCATCTGGCCAATGTGGACGTCGCCGTTGGCAGAAATAGTAGCGACCTGAGCAATCTCAGCGCTGGTGGTGATATCACGCTTGTTCTTCTGGAGGAACTCGACAACGGCCGTAACAGCAGCCTGGATACCGCGGCGGAGGTCCATAGGGTTGCATCCGGCAGCAACGTTCTTGACGGTCTCGGAGAAGATGGCACGGGCGAGGACGGTAGCGGTGGTGGTACCGTCACCGGCGACCTCGTTGGTCTTGGAAGCAACATCCTGGAGGAGCTTGGCACCAAGGTTCTCGAACTTGTCCTTGAGGCTCACAGCGCGGGCAACGGTGACACCATCTGCAATAAGTTAGTTGAAAGCTTCCTGTGTGTTTACGAAGCTTGTACGAACCCTTGGTGATCTTGGGAGAGCCGAAGCTGGACTCAATGAGGACATTTCGGCCCTTAGGTCCCAGAGTAGTAGCAACAGCCTTGGCGAGGGTGTCGACACCAGCGAGAAGAGCGGCACGGCCCTCAACACCGAACTTGAGCTCCTAGATGAAGAATTAGCAGGCAATTCGATTGCCGTGACGTCGCAGTATCATCATACCTTGTGAGCAAATCGGACCTGCTGGCCGAGGCTGCCAGCTCGGTACTTAGTAGCCGCCGAGGAAAGGGCAGAGGCTCGAGCCCGGGTGCTCAATGCGCGCTGCATGATTGTGGAATTAGGAGTAGAAGGGGGTATATGGAACTAGAAGAAAAGGAGAAAAGAGAAACGCTCGTGAGAATTCGACCTTGGGAGTTAGGACGGACGAGGAGAGGTTGGAGTGAGGAGGACAAAAGGTTCATATGATGGCGACTGAGAAGCTCTCAAAAAAATGGAATCGTCTCCGTCTCGGAGTATCGGATTCGGCAAAACACAGAAGCGACGCTAGGCCAGAGGCGTACTAGCCCCACCGGCCATTGACTTCTACACCTTTCCAACGACGTCTGTGAGACTCGCTGCTAGATCGGTTCAATCCCCTACAAAACCAGTAAATGGGGCATTCGAAGGCCTGGAACTCATATTACCGGAGCCATAGCCGAGCACGGCAGATACAGGTCGCTTCTTACTGGATTTCGCCGGGTCACGAGCGGCTTTCAATGTCCAGACCGAGCGCTCTAGCACTTCACTCCACGGTGAACGACTCCACAGTCCGATGTTGCATGACAAATGACCCGTCCGGGGTTCGTTCGTTTTCCATGGGGCTCAATCGTGTAAGCCGCTTGATTAGCCTCATGGGCGAGGGCGGCGTGATTGGCATGCAACATGGAAGCGACGATAGCCTCAGTTACCCTACAGTCAAGCGCATCTGGCTGCAGTATTTAGATAGTCACACAACCCGGTCTCCGTGTAAGTAGACTGTGTCATGAATTCAATTGCAGTATCTGCTACAGTACAGCCAACTTAGTGATTGGGACAAGTGTCGGACCTCGTCGCTATGTACATCAAGTTGATCAAATCTGCGTTCCATCTGTTTGATGAGCTACTTCACCCTCTTCCATTCTCCATTTATTCACGCGCGATGCGGCGGCGCTTGAACTTGCATACCATGCGGTAAAGCGAGGATCGCTCACCTCGTTCAATTCCATCAGATCCCTCGACGAACTTCTTCTTCTGTCCGACCTTCTCAATCGGAGGGACTGGTAGCTGAGCAGCGGAGCGAGTCTTGGCAAGAGCAAGGGCTTCTTCGTGGACTCGAGCGGCCTGTTGGAACAAATCGTGGGCTTGCTTCTGGGCAGCCTCGTCAAGAGCTTTCTTGATGACCTTGGGGAACTCCTCTGCCAGGTTGTTGATGAGCTGGTTAGCTGAGGCAAGATTGTGGGCAGTTGCCTGGTTGTTGTACACCTGGGGCTCAACGAGGTTGTTCAGATGAGTGAGAGAGGCATTATGGAACTCAAGGTTCTGTCGCATGCTCTGGTTCTGCTGTTCAAGGATGCCAGTCTGCTTCTCAAGAACGCCGGTGTGTTTCTTGAGAGCTCCGGTTTGTTTGTCGAAGAAGCGGCTTTCTTTACGGCTGGAGAAGCCTTGACGTTGGAAGAGCTTGTCCTGCTCTTCAATAATCTTGAGCTGCTGCTGGAAGAACCTGTCTTGCTGTGATGCCTGCCACATAATCTGTTGCTCAAGAGTGCCGGTATGCTTCCGGAGGACACTGGTATGCTCCTGAAGAGCACCAGTCTGCCTCTGGAGAGCGCCAGTTTGCTGTTGGAGAAAACTAGTTTGCTGCTGGAAGACTGCACCCTGCTTCTGGAGAGCACCGGTCTGTTGCTGAAGGAGGCCAGTCTGCTCCTGAAAAACTTCGCCTTGCTGTTTGAGTCGACCAACATTCATGCGAAGAGGTCCAGTGGCATCGGCAATACCATGCTCAATAGTATGCTCGACCATGGAGCACATATCTTCATTGGCGTCAACGTAATTCAGCTGGATAGGCTTGGTAATTGCACGGCGCTGAATTGTGGTGTTGGCAGCGTGGTAATACTGCTCCTCATGTTTGACAGCTTGGAGATAGTGGCTAACACGGCGAGCGACCTCTTGGCGGGTCTCGCATTGACGAGATGCTTGACGTTGCTGGATGCCGAGGGCAATCTGCTCTCGAAGATGGATGTACGACTCGGGAGCAGGAGCCGCCAAGTCACCACGGATACGGCGAAGATACATCAGTGACTTATAGTCTTCAGCAACCGCGTCCGCATTGAGAGTACTCTCGGTAGTGAGAGGAAACTCTCCGTTGTGTCTAGCTTCGGCGATCTCAAGGGCCATGACCTGAAGCTGTTCAAGGGTGTGGACTCGACCATTGCGGAGAGCAAACTTTGTGGTGGATTTCCAGGGACAGTGGTCCTGCTTGGGTGTCTCAGGTCGGGGAAGAAATGCCTCGATGGGGGACTCGGGAGAAGTGCCGCCCTCGTAAAGAGTCTTGCTCTCAATCGAAATGCAATCCTCAGTGGAGGAGCAATCGTCGATAGTGAAGGAATCCTCAACTTCTTCAGACTTATGGCTGATAGCCATCTTCTCGAGACGAGCCACGACAGGAGACATGGGCTCGTAGTTAGGCAAGCCAATCTCAGACTCGCAGTCGCTATCCTCGAAAGTGAAAGCAAGAGGAGTGCGAGGAGGAGCGGAAGTGGCAGAAGGAGGCCACATGATGAAGGCTTGTCGAACAGTAATGAGGCTCGAGGGTATATCAGAAGCAGCTTGCTTTGAATACAAGCGAAGCAAGTGACGAGCGTGCTTTGAGAGAATTAGCTTGAGGTTGCAGGAGATTCGGAGGATGCAATGCCACTTACGAGGAGTAGCTTCGATGCAGCGTTTGTTTGAGAGGGCTCTTGAATAAGCGAGAGCAAACGAATTCAGCAACGAGTTCTTTTCTAAGCAAGACGATAAGTGCTGGCAAGAAAGCTCAGTGTTGGCGAAGAAGAAAAACCAAGCGAGCTTGTAAGAGCAAGCGGAGAAGAACCCAAGGCTCTTGGGGGGTATTTAGCAGCATGCAGGATTGAATACATGATTTTTAACAATGGAACACTACCAGTGAAATTCTATTGTTCTATTGATGAATATGTGCGACAAATAGAAGTTGCCTGGACGTGGTAGGCCTTTGATTCTGTCACTGGCAGTACCTGGCAGTGCCTAGGAGCGCCTGTCAGAGTCTGGAGGTACATCAACTAGCAGATGCAATTTAATATCGGCAGATATTGAATTGAATTGTTTACCACGTTGAAGCACTTTCGTGGGTGAATATGGTTGAAATTCTTGCTCTCAGTCATGCAGTTGAGATTAGTCGTCTGGTGTTTTGAGATGAACGCTCCCGCATCACGCTTTTCAGCAGACACGTACTCTACCCAAGATAGATGAAAATTCAAGTTCTCGTGTGGGAATTTATAGAAGATTCTCAAATCATTTCATAGTTTCTTTCATCTCCTGAGACTATCCTCAACTCATGATACTGCTACCCCAACTCTGCGCAAGCGCCGCCACATCCTAATCAGATATATAGCTGTAATCAAGTCGGCAAAATCCACAGTATTATCTCATCTCAGGTTTTCCCCCTCGCCATGTAGTCGGTAGTGGGTAGTTACTCAGTTGGTTTTTAAGCCTCAGAGCCATCCTCCTCAGAGCCGGGAGCGCCTATCGCAAAGGTGTCAGTGCGTATTAATGATAGAGGATATAAAAAAGCCTTACCAGAGAGAGGGGAATTCTCAGAGTGAGCAGGCTCCTTTTCTTCCTCCTTCTTGACCTTGGCCTTGGACTTGGTGGCCGAAGCCTTGGGCTTCACGTCCTCCTCATCGTCTTCCTTCTTAGCCTTGCCACGAGCAGGTCGCTTGGTAGCACTTCCAGGGCCCTCAGCCTTGGCCTTGCGCTTGCTGGGAGTAGCAGGAGGAGTGGCATCATTGTTGGCAAGAGCGCCAGGACGGTTGATACCGTGAGCCTTGAGCATGCGCTCATACCGTTTCTGACTATTGCGATATGTCAGTGTTTGTTGATGTGAGGAAATAAGATGGAATTACTGACGCGGCAGCTTTACTGACGATCTCAAGCTCATCAGCGACAGCCTGGAAGTCGGGCTATATACAGATTAGTATTTGGAAACAGAAAATCGGGAAGTTTTTGAACTTACTCGGCCGTTGTTTGAGTGTCCAATGCAGGATACAAGGAACTTGACCTGATCAGCGGGCTCTTGCTTGGACATGATGGCGGATGTAGGTTTGGTCTACGCAAAGTGAGTGTGAGACAAAATGAAAATGGCAGTATTGGGGAATGGGAATGGGAATGGGAATGGGAATGGGAATGGGAATGGGAATGGGAATGGGAATGGGAATGATAATGAAATTTAAGGGTGTTAAAGACGCACAGTTTTTATTGTTTGATGTGGCGGCTGAGTGTGGTGCGAAGGTGGTGAACAAGTGCAACACTGAGAGAGGTGAGAGGATGAGATGTTGGGGACGAGACGCGGAGTGCAAGTTTACTCTGAGAAAGGTTTGGACTAGTGTGCCTTGGTCAGATGAAAACAGGAGATGAGAGAGCAAACACTGGCACAGGTAACGTAGCCTCGTTGCTCTAGGTGAATATCAAGTTGGGACGAAAAGGCAGCGATTAAACAAAACAAAGAAAAGAAAAGCAAAACAAAACTCACTCACCACTACTCGCTTCTCATCAAAAACTGGCAATTTCTCAGATCTGATCGAACTGCCACTGCAATTATTATGATATAGGTATATGGTCTCCGGTCTGACAGGTGGTGCCAGCTGCCAATCTGGTTGATATTCAGACACCGCCAAAGCGACCAGAGACACGAATAGATAGTTCACCACAGACTTGGATGATCGAATAATATAATATCTTATTGTGAAGATATTAAATTTGTCTACAAGATTGATTGATGATACGTGCTGTTGCAGATTATCTGTGGTACAGATTCAGGGGTAAATGTTTTTGGTATATCGTCGGACGAAATTCAACAGCGCCGGAGTCCGGTCTCCAATGAACTCCCTCAGTTATATCATTTGTTAATCTTATTTACTCGCCTTGGCTAATGCCCGTAACGCCTTAAATCTTTTAATCTGAAGTCGCAGTGTTACTTTGGCGCCTGCGCATGATACCAGGTTTCCAGACCACAGTATTTGGATTAACATTTCACATCACGACCACATCCAAGATAATAGAATAGAGTTTACTGTTTCAGTTCCATTGCTCCTGTGTTGTAAACATATTGCTAGTCAGATCTCTTGGATCACTATACTGCAATCGAAACTATGATGAATCTCCCATAGCCTAGTTCACAATACCATGTCTGCAGTCAACCAAAGATTCGTTCCTTATTCCATGTCAACTTCCTCGCCCTCGTCTTCAGACTTGACCTTCTTGTCTTCAGCCTTGGTCTCATCCTTGACCTCGTCTTCTTCGTCGGTCTTCTTGATAGGCTTCTTGCGAGGAGCACGAGGAGCACGAGGCTTCTTGGCCACCTTGTCTCCGGCAGCAGCAACAGCAGCAGGCTTGCGAGCGAGGGAGCCAGAAGCGGCATCGCCGCGCCAGCCATGACGAACAGACATCTGGCGAAAGCGCTCTTTGGCGCACTTGGCGTCCTTGAGACTGAGGGTCGTGGCGACAGCGTCCCAATCAGCGTCAGGCTTCTGGGTCATGTTGTCGAAGATGGCCTTGATGAAGCGAAGTTCGCCGTCGGTAAGACCAGTAGGAGAGCTGTCCTCGCTGGAACTCTTCTTGGGAGGCATGATAGATGAGGCTGTGCTTATGATCAGTAAATAACCAACAGGCTGGGTATTTGAAAGTGAAAGACATACTGGTGATGACAAGAGCTTAAGAGCTGTGGAGTGTGTAGGCAATTGTCTCTGAGAGAAGATGGGAACAATTCGTTGCGATGTGGTAGGGAAATGTTGTTGAAGGACGAAAAGATTGGGAGTGAGGATGATGGGAGATGGGAATTTGAGGCTAGGGCCACGGATGAGAAGTGCCAGAGCTTTCGTGTGAACAGAAAAGTCAAGTTCAAATTTGGAATCAAAAACAAACAGTGAAGGAGAAATTATATTGTTTGAGTGCAGTTATCGAAATAATGGCGGGCACCGGCAGTGCCTGGTGAGCAGCTGCACTGCACAGGCAACAATATGAGAGCAGAGGATGATGGAAGTCAATATGGTTCACCCTAAGGGTGAATAAGAGCAACCGCCATTCTCAGATTTATTTCGTTTGTATCCAAGCCCAGGAGTGAAACTGGTATCGAATTGCACATCGGTTCAAGTTCCACCGCACTGATCAATTCCAACTGTCTCAAGACTGACACTGCTCAATCATGGCTTATCACATAAACTTCAGACTCAGTGAATTATTCAGGGTATATCACCAGTACTCAAGGGCCATTTTGAATATGCTAGACTTTTGTTTCATTTTCGTGTCCTCGTCCTTTGCCCCATCGTATCAAGTTGCTGTAGCTAGCTCACACCCCCAAATTCCATAACCATCTTCACCGTGCCAATGATGGCGGGCTTTCCACAATCACAGATCGTAGTTCCTAGTTCAGATATTCCAGATCTCAGGATAGCCAAATGAGCTATCTCACTGGAAGAAGGGGAAAGAATTGAAAGCCGCATCGGGACCAAGCTCGTCGTCGTCGCCAAGGTCCTCCTTTTCAGGGGTCTTTTCCATGTCGCGATCCTCATCCTTGACAGAGAGTTTCATATCATCCTCATTGTCATCATCGAGGATATCCTTGCTCTCTTCCTTCTTGACCTTGCTTCCTCTTCCTTTGCCCTTGGCGCTGCGAGGAGCCGTCTTTGAGACGCGGGAGCCGGTGCCTTTCTTGGGAGTGCTGAAAGCTGTGCGGACAGGGGCAGTCGTCTCAGTAGAGATACCGAGCTTGCGCTTGACCTGGCCAAAACGGACCTAGAGTGCTACGAGTCAGTAAGTAGTCAAGCATAATGTAATACGCTATACAAGCGACATCACTGGGAGATATGGGGTGTTTGAGGACTGACCTTGGCGACATCCGCGTTCTTGAAGCCGGCCTCGGTGGCAACAGCGTTCCAGTCAACATCGGCTTTGTTTCGAGTATGCTTGACGATGCTGAAGAACAGCATAGCCTCAGCGGCAGTAGGCTCTTTCTTGTTATCGGCCATGATGGTAGTGATTCTGTACTGAGTCAGCCCACGATGCTTCTAGTACTTGATAAGAAAGTAGTCAAAGTGGTATTTACTTTTGTTCCAGAGGGGTATGTCAAGATGAAGTCCGGATGTGGTTGTTGTGGAAGAGGTGTGGGGAGAGGAGACGAGAAGGCCTGGGGTGGAGGGGATGAGTGTTTGCTTCAGAGGAGGAACCAAATTTAGGTCTAAATCCCTAGAGAGAAGAACCGCAAATGGGGAGGAAGATTCTAAGCTTTGGGAAATTTGCAGCCAGTGTTTGCTCCCTGGAGAGACCTCAAGTAACAGTAGTGAATACACCGAACTGATGCACCGCATTACAACATCAAGATCTTATTTCCAGTGGGCATTCTACCTTCTACAGCTGCACTGCTGGGATATTTTGTACTTCTTTTGCATTGCTTCTTAGCAATAATTGCACTGTCAACTACCAATACAATTTATCAACATCAGACTAGACTGCTTGTCCAAACCTCAAGATATTACAGGTCAGAGATGTTATCTGAGTATGCATGTCGAAACACATAAAGAGAAACTTGTGTATCATGATGCATCAATTAGATTGCAAGTAAAAGTGCTAGTATACAGTTCCTGGAACACTATGACTTAAAGCAAAGTAAACCTCCAGTGATCAGAGAGTTTTTTATCCATTGTTTGACGTCCGCTACGGACCAACGATGATAGTTAATATCAGTAAACAGACTAGACTAACAACCAAAGCTAAGTAACACCCCGACAGTAAGAAAATAAGAAAGCAACCATTTGAGAAATTCGTTGTCATTAAGTCATGGAAAGCAAACGCATTCTACCAAATCGCCAGTTTTGTACATCGACGACCCTCTATCCGTATCGCGCCGTTCTTTTTTTGTGTGTGGGTATCAAAAGGCATGGTCATTGAAGTGGTCACTCCAGTCAGGGTTGCAATCCGCAAGAGAAGGACCGCCAGTAAGATCCAGAGCGGACGGGCTCTGGACATCGCCAATAGTAGACTTGTAGGACGTCAAGTCGTAGGCGGCGTCAAACGTATGGAAAGGAGACTGACCCATGACGATGGGGTCATGAGCATGTGGAGCCATAAAGTCAGGGGCAGTGTCCATCGAAGGACCAAAGCCATTACGCATTCTAAGGTCTTCGAGAGAAGCAGGGTTGATGGCAAGTCCCTGGGCCATATCATCGCTGCAAGGAGTGAGGAACCGAGTGTTGAAATCGTCTCGGTTGTCGGTGAGGTAAGGAGATGATGTCGAGGCGGGCGAGAACTGTGCCAAGTACCCATGGTTTTGCTCCTGCTTGATGAGAGGACTTTGGTGAACCTGAGCATAAGACGAGATACTCATGCCTGAATCAGACTTGCCAAGACTGTCTCGTTTGGGCTGTTGCGTTTTTTTTGACTTTGTTACCCGACATTTATCGGCAGGACGAGTTCTCTTCTGTGGTTCATGGCCAGTAACGGTGGCACGGAACCGAGCAAAGCGCATCCTCGCGGCATGCCCGTTTGTGATGGGTTGAAGGAGGACAGGGTCTGCAGCGACTTGATTCCAGTCAATCTGTATATTGTGTTAGGAAAGGCAGCAGGATGTTCATGATGAGAAGAACTCACGTCTTTAAGATTCTTCTGGTTCAGTATTGCCAGCAAAAACCGAGCCATGGCGTTCTCGCTGTTGGGAGTCATTATGAATGGAGTTGCGTAGAAGTGGTAGTTGTGTAAGAGAATATAAAGGATGAAAGATGGCGAGTTGTGGCGAGAACAAGGCTGCACAGGCAGGTAAGATAGGACGAAAGGTAAATAATATATAAATTAGAACATGTAGTGGGGGAAATAGGCAGCTGTGCCTTATTGTTGCCTTGACAGCAGCGTGAATATGCTGAATCAGTGGTAGAAACAGAGGCCTTTTTAGCAAGGTTGTGGAGTTGCAGATTAGAGAAGGGGCTCAGTTGAGTCGAGTCTGAGTCACCGTGAAACCTGACGCTGTGAACTCGAGGAGATGAGATAGTTTGGCAAGGCTGAAGTACTCCCACTGGTAAATGATGGATTGATTGGGCGTGAACGGTGACAGACGAGCGAGTAGTAAGGGATGTTGCAGAAGTTGAGTCTTTTCTGGCCAACGAGATGATCGAGGCGGAAGGGGAACGGCCCGAGAAAAGCGTATCGGCAGGAAACCCGTTGTCGAGAAGGAGGGTCAGCTGAGCCAGGCTTTTATATGTGCATGTGCATATGTTGAGTTGAAGCCTGAGGAAGAGTGTGAATGCACGATGGAATGGCGGAGGCAGAAAAAGGCAGGAGGAGGAGGACAGAGTTGGAAGGAAGGAGCAATAAGAAGGAGGAGAGGAGAAGAGGAGAAGAGGAGAGAGGATGCGTAGGTACTAGAGGTAATATATGTATGAGCCCGCTGTTTGCTAAGATCCAACCTAATGTGATGCCACACACACACACACACCTCCAGGCAGATACAGGGGGTGTGTGATCTATCCATCCCCCAGGCACAACATCCATGGGGGTCATGTACTGCAGGTAGTGCTAAGGTGCCATGCCCACAAGTTGCGCAATGTTAATGCACAAGCCAATAAAAATTGTCTGAGAATGGGATGAATGTCATGGTCAATGATGGCAACAATGCTCCATAGTTGCCTGGACTGGATTCTCCTCCTCTCGGATTGAGACGATCCCTCCCGTTGATGGAAAATGGGGCGCGACGAGGGGCTTCGGTCGGCGCGAACACCGCGTAAAGTGGTTGCTGACCCCCCGCTAAGTCCACTAAACTCAGAGTCTAAGACCTCGCCATGGCCCCTGCTGGCCCTGTCCCCCGGGGCTAGGGTGTGCTGCAACCTCTGCACTCCAGCAGTGCCGCAGGTCCCAACGATTAATCGTATTCAGGCTTGGGACATAATTAATCAATTAAGGAGAAACATAGTAAGATTTTTTACTAGTATTGAGTCAGTCGAGAAAGCGCGGAATAACTATTGGCAATGCATCTAGAGGTTATGCAAACAAACTATTACATCTTTTTAAAACTCTGCCAGCTCTTGTAAGCTCAACAAAAGCCAACGGCCATTAACCAAAGACACCTTAAGCCTTCTAAATCGGCACATCAAGGCGCAAGCTAAATCATAATTGAACAGGGGTGGCAGTCCCAGGAATGGAGTGAAACCGCAGTGTGTGACTCATTCCGGGGGGTTACCAACGAATTTACAATGGCACATTGGGCATACAACATGCAACAACGCAGGGGGAAGACCATTATGGCCGACATGGTTGGACAATTTGACGATTCACGGGGATAGCTATGGTTGTTTACATGGCCTCGTGGCATTTATACAGATGGAAATTCAATTGGTTGGGCAGATGAATTGAGCTGGAGCTTGGGTGGGAGCTGGTGGTGTCTGGCAAACTCAAACAGGTTCTTGTTCAAAGTGATTAATTGAAACGAGACAAGAGGAATCGAGAGACTAGGGGTTTTGAGGTCCGAGAATGAAAGAAAGAAATTGCAACGTGCAGCCGATCCGCCGAGGTTTGCTTTGCTCAGCTGAGGGGTGTAGCCTGGAAAAAAGTCGATGGATGGGCTTGGTCGCAAGCCATGACGATGGAGCAGAAAAGCAGCAATTCAACAACCAGAAGAGCTTTGAGAGTCTGGAAAGTTCACAGATTGGGTTTTATGGGTTGAAACATTCATCTTTGACAGTAAAAACAGCTTCCATGGTTGCGCATAGCTCTGTATCGAGAGGTCGGTGGTTATGGAGGGCATGAGATGAAGTGGGTGGGAGACGCGACGGGCGCGAAGCTGGTGGGACCTTGCGCATCAGGAAATGGGAACGAAAGCACGTGAGGGGACTTCGTAAAGTGGCTCCACCGAGTGTCCTCTTTTCTTGTCCCCTTCCAAGGCTTGGGCCCCTTGCTTTAGATTGTGGCGTAGGCTTGCCACTTTGATAAGGGACGGGTGAAGTACTGTAACGGTGGAACTTTGATGAGTTCCGTTTTGGTGACCGTTTGTTTACTTTCTACCGTCTATAGTAGTTTAATTACTTTTGCAGGTTGTCGATTACCCAACTAATTCTAGCCTTCGCCTCGTTACATTTCATTTCTGTCATAAAGTCTTTCTTCCTTTCATACCTATATTCAAACACAAAGTCTAGACACAGTAATACACAAAGTCTACAACCTATCTAACATCATTAAAAGTACTCTTTATACCCGCACAGAGACTCGGCCATCCTCTAAGGTCCCTAACTCGGCAAGATCCATTTCGCTTGTTGGTTGCTATCGAAAGAGTTAGCGTTGTAAGCTGAGGAGTAAGGGTCGTTTGACTGACTGTCGGCCGGCTATGCTGTAGGTTTTGATGTCGGGATTTGGTTGAGATTTGAAGGAGGAAAAAATAGCAATTGGGAAAGCTGCTATGAGAGTGATATACGTGTTCATGGTTTAAGTTCAATCACATTATGCGATTTCTATTAGATTGAGAAATAAGAGTTTCTGACCTGCCTGGGAGAGGTCAATATCACAGTTGAGAATATGGACGATTAAGGAAGACTTGGGCATTTATATAAAGTCAGATAAGAATAAAAAAAATTAAAAATACCCGCACAGAAAGTCACCTTCCCATCTCAGTTTCGTCAAACAGACTGTGTTGGCGCGTAAAAAAAGAAATGCTATTAAAAAGCAAAACCAAGAGCGCCATATCCTGTCTAATTACACCTAACCTAGAGGGTGTCAAGAGACTTGACTGTCCAGGCAGGTGCTGCCAGGTTGAGGAGCAGAAAAAGATTAGGTAAACTACGACCATAATTTTGCCTAAACTTACCTACATATTTTTATCACTTAGTCTAAAGCGGTCAACTCTTATGGTACCATGAGGCTAACCTACACACAACCTATTGGTAAGACTACCGCATCGGAGTTACTATTCATCCGAGACCGATAACTGTCGTTCCCCATGCCTGCCAAGAAGAAGCTTGGACCATGTCATGTCCGTCGTCAACCAAAGGAAAAGGAAAAGGAAGGGCCCGCTCCCTTAGCAATTTCTCACTACACTATCAATTTTCCCATTGATCCAGCCGTTGCCTTAACAGCGTCTAACCATCTACAGTCGCGTTACTGCGTTACCAACCATCCGTCTTTGTCACGCCGACTGTCTCATTAATTCTCCTTGTCCAACATGAATAGTAAAAACTGGAATGATAGGGCTGATAAAGACTTGTTCTTTACTATTCTCTCTGTCAAGAACATTGGCGTCATAAGCGGCTCTGAATGGACCACTATTGGTAACCATATGAGAAGCCTGGGCTATGGCTTCACCAATGAAGGCTGCCGGTGAGTACATCAAATATGATCCCTTCATAATTGTTTCTTCCTCGATTGCATTGTAGTTCATTGCTATTGAATTGATTGAATCCTTATCACGGGCGAAGAATTGGCTTTTGGTCCCTCGTTTTACGCGTCATGCTGGCTTATACCGTTGAACTACTATATCACCTACCTGTATTATCCAACCACCAAACACAAACACACACTCGCCCCAATCATTGCAACTGTCACCCAAAACCATTATCGTACCTTTCGTCTAGTACAGAACTAACATCATCGCAGCCAACACTTTCAAGGTCTCCGTCGGGCTCAAAACAAGACAGAAACTTCTGGTCCTAATGGTGAACCTGTACGACGGCATGATCCTACTATGAATCCAATCACACGCCGTCCTGGGCCTGGGAGAGGCCGACCAAGGAAGCAACCTCCTGTCCCTATGACTGGCGATCCTGGTGAGGCTGTTCCCAGCTCGCCTTTGGCGCCCGGCCAGGTTCCTGAACCCCCCAACTCTGCACCTCCCTTCCCCCATCCTCACCCTCACCCTCATCTTCATCCCCAGGCAGCTTCTTCTTATGCTATACCTTCCGGAACTCATCAGCCCGTCCCTGCCATACCAGACCAAGATGTTGGACGCCCTGCAAATATCTCTCCTGCACCTCCTGCCCAGCAAGTCCCTACTCCAAATGATACAGTTTCGACTCAAGCCCACGTTACATACCCAAGTCCTCCTGTTACAACCGACCTCCCTCAGAGTTCCGCCCAGATTCACCCTCTCCAAAATGAGCAGTTAGGTCAGCCTGACCAACAGACTCGACCCGAACAGCAAATCCAGCCTGAACAACAGCCTCAGCCCAATTACACCCCTGAACCTGCTCAACAGGCTCAACCAGAACAACAGTCCGAGCCTATCACACAGCATCAGCCTGTCCACGAAGGACATCTTGAATACCAATCGCCAGATCTTCAACATGAGCCTCTACGGGAGATCAGGGAAGCTACTGATGCTAGTGCCACATCCCAGCCTCCCCCTATAGAGCAAAATAACGAGGCCCATGCTAGTATAGCTTCTGAACCGTTGCAACAAGTCAGCGAGGATATCGATGCTGATGGTGACGCTGAAGGTGATGACGAAGGCGATGCCGAAGCTGATATCCACGATGATGAACCCAGTGCGAAGCGCCCACGATTGAGTTCGCCAGAGCCTTCAAAAGACGGGAACATGGATGATGAAGCTGTCCTGGCTCTTGCAGCACATAATGGGGCTTCTGACTTTGCTTCTGAGTAAGTTCTCGATAGTTCTGGTTTGGGGCACCGACTAATTAATTACCCGCAGTTTTGCTACATATGGAGAGGCATGACAAATCCACATTTTGGACAACAATGATACCACGGGCACGGGCGTTGGAGAGCAGGAGTTTCTTAAATGACCTTTGGTTTTGCAGGGATTAGGATAGAAACAAATCGGCATTGAATAGTGTTGATGAATAATGCGTTGGAATAATGGAGTATACGAATGTGAAAAAAGACTAGAATTTGCCTGGTGCGTCAGCTTGGGAGGATTTCTGACAAAAGAGTGCAGATTCGTTTGTTTTTCATGTAGGTATAATAGTAAATAATAATGCCGGTCATATAAATAGAGCTGTGTTGATTAATGCCAACATAGGTAGGTAGGCCGAGCAAACTGCAGTGTAATGCAGTGTTGGCAGAGTGTTTGGTGCGTAACTAGGCAGTGACATGAGTGATTCTCACTACAGGCCGACTGTTAATGCTTGATCATTTCTGTTCTCTTTTATAGACCGTTCGCCTGCCTTTGAGCAACCTCGCCCCTTCTCTTCTCAACAACATCATCACCTCGCCTTCTGGCTCAACCTCAACTCTTGCAACACCCCGCCTGCTCTATCAAACAACACAACAACTCATCATCATGCCTGGAAAGTCGAGCGACTGGGACAACGCCGAGTTCCTCATGGATCTCACTGTTGCCCTGTACACGGGTGCGCAAGTCAACAAGGGCCTGACTCCGGCCATCAAGGAATCCATCGAGGAGTATCTCAAGACTCGCGGGTACTCGACTTCCTTTGACGCTATTCGGTGTGTATCCATTTTCTCCATTTCTCTCGTTTGCATTTGATTTTCTCTTAACTTTGTTCTGCTTCCCGGATCAGGTTCACTGTCAGCTCGGGATATTGCCTAAACATTAGGAAAATATCAATCTTCAAGAGCCCTCACTGCCTATTTCCCTTCATCTATCGCACCCTCCTTTCAATCTTATCTCCATTTAAACCTCATCTCTCCACTCACCCAACCGCACCGCATCATTACACCAACATTGCCTCTTCGCTCCTTGTCGTTTTCCTGCCCATCAACTTCTATTGTACACTTGAGAATCATGGCGAAGCGTCAGGTCATGGTATGGGACTCCAACGTCCATGAGGATATCCTAATTTGCCTGTTTCAGCACATCAAACCCACTTCTGAAGATTGGAGCAATGTCATGAGAGATTTGCAGGAGAAGGGGTACACATTTACCGAGGGTGCTCTGCGGTACGGTCCTTTGCACTGTTTTGTTCTTCGTTTGCTGCCTGCCTAGCGGTTCAAACTTTTCCGTTGTCCGGTCCCTCTTCATCTTTCTTCATCCATCGTCCCTTTTCATCCATCATCCCCCACCAACATCCATCATCGCACATCAACATCCCCCTCTCAAACATCCTTTTTTACACCAACACACATTGCCCATCCTACCTATTCACTATGCCTGCCAACGCTTCTCGAAAGCCTACGCGTGGTTGGGATGCTACCTCTCACGAAGATCTTCTTCTTGCTATCCTGGAGGAAATTAAGCCCAATAAGGCTGAACTCACCAACGTGGCTGAAAAGATGCGAACCAAGGGATACACATATTCCTTTGACGCCATCAAGTACTTTTAATCTTCTATCTCAATCCCCACTTTCCTCTTATTTTCTCTCTTATACTCTTCTATCTCAATCCTCGCTTTTCCCTTATCTTCTCTCTTACACTCTTCTGTTTCAATCCTCTCTCTTATACTCTTCTATCTCAATCCTCGCCTTTCCCTTATTTTCCCTCTTACACTCTTCCCTTAATTTCTCTCTTGCACTCTTCTATTTCAATCCTCGCTTTTCCCTTGTTTTCTCTCTTACACTCTTCTATGGCATTAAACTAACCCATCTCTTGTAGCCAGCACGTCCAGAAGCTTCGCAAGAACCGCGATGCCTCTGCTATTCAGAACGCCGGCGCTGAGCCCGCTACCCCTCGCAAGCGAGCTGCTGGTACCAAGACTCCTGCCAAGCGAGCCCCCAAGAAGAAGGCTGCCGATTCTGCCCCTATCATCGATGATGATGATGAGCTCGCGGACGAGAAGATGCAGCTCAAGATGGAACTCGATGCCTCTGATGGGGATATTTTTTCTCCCTCCCCGGCCAAGCGTGCCCGCACTGTTCCCAAGTATGTCTGCCTACACTTTAATCACACCTTTATCACAATTTTATCGTAGTTTATCCATTTGCTAACGTCGTCTCAAGGAATGAGTCTGAGGACTCTGGGCTCGGTTTCAATGGCATCTAACTTCCAACTCTCGGTGAGTTGAAGCCTGATAACTTGTTCGTGATTTTGTATGCTGACCATCTCGTGATCTAGAATGGCGTGATATTCGACGGACTTGGGGTGGTGAACATTTCGACTTTTGGGATCATCGCAAAGGAACTGGGGTGAAAATAGGCGATAGTGGTTCCCATATGCTGTGGTTATAACGCCAGATTTGCCAGGTGAGGGCAATATTTCGAGCATGTCTCTACGATTAATGGGAAGATGAAGTGCCACTCATGAATACTACGCACCACATGCGATATGATATCGTGAAGCATGATTGAAGACCTTGATGATATGACATACGACTTTAAACAGGGAAATGGAACATGAAGCTTGATTATTATTGATTATTACACTCAAATCCATCGTGATCATAGAGCCCAAGGTTCCAATAGACAGCTATATTGACTTGTAGTACTATCTCTATTCGATTCGGTTGCTTAGCAGATAACATTGACCAGTGGCACTTCCAGTTGCAGAGCAATGCGCAGCCTACGCTCCCCAAACCATTCCGCATCTTTCCTTTCAGAGCAGCGCGTGCTTCTCCCTCTTCTCTTTTTTAATTTTTTAATTTTTTAAAAAATAACAACAGAAAAAGTCCCTCTACAGCTCCTATCCTTTCATTGTGGCTCCTTTCATCCTCACATCCTTCACTACCTACCTAGTCACCCACCCCCCTTTCTTCTCAACACCCTCCACCTTCAACCTTGACCTCTCAACCCTTTTCACAACCTCTTCACCCCATCACAGATCATCCTAAATCACATCACAATGCCTCCAACTGAGAAGAAGTGGGATTCCAATGCCGAGCGCGATCTCTGTGTTGCTATCATCATGGGCGCCGCGGATGGTGAACGTATGCGCTACAACTGGCCCAAGGTGCACAATTCCATGGAAGCTCTTGGATACTCTTTCACTAAGGATGCTATCTCGTATGTTACAGCTTTCTTTCTCCCATCATCCTTCGCTTTGCCCTCTTTATCTCGGACTCTCTGCCATCATGAGAAGACGCTGACAACCAAAGCAGCCAACACTTCAGCAAGTCCATCATGCGAGACTTCAAAACTCGCCATGGGGCTGTATCATCCAGCAATTCTCCCACCCCAACCCCCAAGAAGGCTGTCACACGCAAGAGAGCCGCCCCTCGAAAGAAGAACGTTACTTCTGACGGTGGGGATGAGGAGAACGATGAAGTCGACGAATCCACTGCCGAGTCTCCTGCTCTCAAGAAGATGAAGCGAAAGAAGGAGGAAGAGGAAGATGACTACAAGATGGGTCACTCCAACTCTGCTCAGAACCAGCGTGAGCGCAGGTATGTCTTTGTCCGCCGGGTGTTCCGATCTATCATACTGACTTTTTGGTAGTGCTACAGCTGCTGCCGACGTCGGGTTTGAGAACTGGCTCGCTGGTGGCAGTACCACTCTTGACTGATCTCACTCCATGTCATGGATGTAGGCAATATCCATCAAGAAGCGATTGTTATGGAGACTCGAGTTAGTGGTACTTGGTCACGACAGGAAAGGGGGAGATTTACGGCATTGAGAACTGGATTGGTAAGGTATTCACTGCAAAATCAATCATTCTGGAGCTTCTATATATCAACGCCTTGCAGTGCTCCTCAGTCTTAGCCAGTTCTCCATTTAGCTTCCTGGTGGCTTCGGTCTCCTGCTAAACTACATGGTCACATCACGTTCTGCTTGTCGTTCTGTCTCATCACTTTCACCTAGCTATTGCTTTACGGTCCCTCCGCGTCGTTAGTCTGCTCTCTTTCCTACTTAGAGCATATCCTACATAATGTCGAGAACTCATCTCTACACATCGCGCAGCAATTAACGCCAACACTTGTGTCCTTTTTTACGAAACCTTGATTTCTGATACTATAGTAACATAGGCATCGTCCATTATCGCAGACAACCCAGTATGAATTTAATCGAGCTCTAAGACGCAATCCCTGCCACCCAAACGCCGCTCCAAATCATCAAGAACCCATCATTTATCTCGGTCGTCGACCGTCCAGTCTGTTTCCCTCGCCGGTGCCCTTCTTTTCAGGGGCTTTGGTCTTGTCGTCTCCCTCCCCCTTTCTCTTGACAGCACCTCGGAGTGTTTGGCCCTGGCCAGCAAACTGGGGCTTATTGGCGTCTTCCTTCTCCCTCTCCTTATCAGCATCCGTCTTAACAGGCTTAATTTCATAACCGAAGAAAAGCTTGTTCGGTGGTAGGCGAAGGGCTGCTGGGGCGCCATCGCGCCGTTTAGGCATTCCAGGGATATCTACTGTAGGAACAGGAGTAGCTGGCTTGGGTGTTGAGGCCTTGCTGCCCTTCTTAGCAAGCTTCTGGCCACCTCCAAGGAAGTTGGTAACATTGCTAGTTACCGACGGAGCAATTGCGTTGTAGTTGATGGCCTGGGCCATGGTCCCTTGGTTGTGCAGTAGCCCCCCAGCGGGAACACCGCCCCGTGTGCTTCGGGGAGTGCTTGTTCCGCTCTGACGCTCAGGTTCCACGTAGCCAACTGGTGGAGCAAACTCTACCGATACATCGGTTTCAATCATACTAACACCCATCTTATCCGTCTCGGGCTTGACGTCGAGAACAGCGACATCATACACTTCGTCGTTGTAGGAAAAGTTGAAAACGTCGCCCTTGGTCAAGGTGGCAAAGTTGCGGAAGGCTTTCTCCAGTACAGCCTTGGGATCGCTAATCTCAAGAAAATTGACAGACTGAGGCTGCAGTTTGACCATCTTGGCCAGTTCCAAAGAGGTTGTGCGAATCTGGATCATGTCACCCACATCCATTTGAAGAGTTACCATCATCTAATTATGTTAGTAGAAATACATTGGAGTGCTAGAGAGATTTCACATACCCACTGAGGGATGTATGCCCGGCCTTCCTCCGCGATAAATTCCAGTACACCAGCATGTGAATGGGACCCCTTCTCTCCATTAATCAGCTCCATAAGAAGCGGCCACTGCACGTGGAGCTTGGACACTTTGTCGAGAGCGGAGGGTGGCAGAATGATCTTGGATCCGTGGTTGAGCTCTGGCCGTTCAGCTCCAGGGGCCATGATGAGAGGATAGCATCGGTAATATTCGTCGAAGCGTTGCATAATGGGTCGCCGTCCATGGCGAGCCATGTTGTAGAGGTGTTCCGGGTTGGCGGGATCATAACCGCCGCCAAAGCCTGAGTACTAGCTTTCTGTTAGCATGTATGTAGGTATATCGTTAGTCTTTGAGTGGCTGACCATGGTGACAGTGTTGTTGTTCGTGTACAATCGATGCGACGATGTCGTAGGCGTGATGTAGGTTGAGATTTGCAGTGTAGAGGCGGTCAGTGAACAGAACAGAGTTGTCTTGCAACTGTGCTTGAGATTCTTCGACTCTTAAATTTGGCAATGGGGCGTCAAATGGTGGAGGTTTCTTAGACTGTTGACTGCGTAAAGTTGAAGATGTTGAAAGAGTGAGCTTGTCTATGCACGCTTGAAGGCTCAAAGCCACATGTAACGTGGGGGATGTGGAGGCTATAGAGGCAGCTCTTGATGACGCAGTTGGCCAGGCACTCACTCAGTGGAAGGCAAGCACTAACACAAGTCAACTGCGGGTGTCTCTTTATAATGAATAAACCAAAAATATGTTACTGTCATCTTGCAACAAAAAGTATATTAAAACTCAACGAGATTATCTACCATCTAATATATCAAACAAGAATTTGAGTCCAGTTCTTTGGTCTATGCTGTTTACAAGAAGCTTTTGCGTGCACGTCTCATGTATGTAGGTACCTAGTCAGTCCCCAGGGCATCATAAGAAATAGCGACTTTAGACTAGGTGACAGAGACTCTTAGGTAACTTTAGTCCAAGATACAGTAGTAACTCGTCTACCTTTTATTTAACCAGTTCAAGTATCAATAAACAGGATAAGAGCATTAAAAACTATATCTAAAGTAAATATCCTGTGTAAAAAAGTAACTGAACAAAGTTCAAGGTGGGGAATCTTTACCTTAGTGAGAATAGCGCGCTTACCCATGCCTAGAAGTTTAGGTAGAACGCCCAAGCTCCTCCAAGCTTCATTCATCCTTCACTTTCGGTCATATACTTCAATTGTCACCTTTCGATATCCCACCTCAACGAAGTACGCCCTTGAAACTCTTCAAATTTTATAAGTGACCATGGCGTCACGATTTTCAGCGGCTCGCCCTAAACGCGACGGCGAGAACTTTGCGCGCACACATCATAACGAAGAAGGTTCTGATTCAACGCGGGTCAGGTTCGATGTCCGAAACCCCTCGACACTTGCGCCTGACGCTCGCGAAGATGATGAAGTTCTTGACGCCGATGTCATTGGTGTATCTGGAGCCACCAAGCGTGGCGCCGTCAACTTGGATGGTTATGATAGCGATTCAGATAACGAGACCTTCAATGCGCGAGCTGAGAACCGTAAGCGAGGCAAAGTCGATATCCTTGAGCAGCTTGATAACTACGACGCCAACAATACCAACCCTACAGCTCCAGGTACTGCAGCTGGCGACGATGATGACGACGATATGTTTGCTGCAGATGACATCGATGGGGAAAAGGAGGTCCCTGAAGACGGCGATTTCGAAAAGAGCGGTCGTAAGAAGGACAGAGTTCGCTTCCTTGATGCGGATCAGATTGTCGGTGTGGAAAATAGTAGCAGAGACAAGGAAGGTATCCGGCTCGATGGACACGAAAGCAGCGACGACGAGGCGGATATAGAGCTGGCCATACAGGAAGAGGGCGTTGACGAAGAAGTCGGCGCAGGAGGACTAAAGAAAAATGCTCCCAAGGTCGAGGCATTCAACCTGAAGCAGGAAATGGAGGATGGCCAATTTGACCAACAAGGCAACTACGTTCGCAAAGGTGGTGACCCCGATGCTGTGCACGACAACTGGTTAGAGGGTCTCAGCAAAAAGGAGATGAGGAAAGCAGCAGCAGCACATGAGAAGCAGGAGGCGGAGGCACGGAAGCAACGTCTGGAAGACGATGAGGTTCTTGTGTCTGACCTGCTCAAGACTCTCATTCTCAACCTTGAACCTGCCGAGACACCACTCGAGGCATTGGCTCGATTTGGCAAGAAGCAGACAAAGCCAAAGAAGATCCCGAAGTGGAAGCTCAAGAAGTTGAACAAGGGTACTGAAGGAATGGAGGTAGACGGCGGGGAGGGGACTGAGGACACAGAGCAAAAGAAAATCAAAGCTTCAATCGATGCTATCACAGAAGCAGCCGATAAGCTGCTGAGTAGGGACCACGAAGATATCTATGAACAAGAAAGGGAGCTTCTGATCCGAGAATATCGCAAGGAGACGGGAGAGGAATGGGTGGAGCCAAAGGCTGCAAAGACAGACCATGATGAATACGACAATGAAGAAAGGGCGGCGGTGAAGCCGGGAACCATGTGGGAGTTCCGATGGGCAGATGGACGTGACGGAAGCGCCAAACAAGGACCGTACGACGGGGCCACGATGAAGGCATGGAAGGACGCTGGTTATTTCCAAGAGGGCGCGGTCGAGTTCCGAGCCGTAGAGGAGGGTCCAGACTGGTCTTTACATGTCGATGCCTTTGAGTGAAGGCATTACAAACAGATGTAATGTCAGCAGAGAATCAAAAAAATACGGTAGCACGGACTGAACCGGCATTTGGTGTGGCTCGGCGCTTACCTGGTCTACTGTAAGACACTTATCGACTCGACTCGACCAGCAAGGTTCCAGTTTCAATAGGCACTGCGACTTCTGCCATGTTTCGGAGATGAATATCCGCCCGTTCGTGTCCATAGTGGTTCCCGGCCAACAAGTTTACTGGTCGAAGAAACACCATGGGCTGTAAGTGGACGTTTGCTATCCGTACCCTGACGGCATGATGGCGAGTGGGTCCCGTTTCACGTCGAGAAGCGAAAACTCGAGCTCGCATAAAAGAAATGCATGACACAGATAGTCTCCGGCCTTGTGTTACCGGCCGTGACACAGGGTTGAGAGCTAAACACGCTAGATGGTCGGCCACGTTAGACGGCATGTTCGAAGGAGAAGGGGTGCGATGATCATGCGGGCCTGGCTGGATAGGTTTCATGACGGTCAATGGTCGGGGAGCATGATGGGGCATGATGGTGCCGCGGGAAGATGACGAAAGAGGGAGACTAAGAACCGAAAGGCTGATCCAAAAGGCCGGAAAGACTGGGATAGATGGATATGATGGGGCATAGTGTGGCAGCTTGTTCCTGGGGATCCCGATGCACGCCGGGAACGGGTGAGGCCGGGCAAGTGGGATCTCGAAAAGAGGCTGAGAAGCCGGGGCAGTGAGTATGGAGTAGGATGATGGAGCCGCCTGGGGACGTCAATGGGGTTGTATGGGGTTATACGGATAGATGGGGAGGTTGGCGTGTTGAAAGGTAAGGCTTGAGCCGACCCAAGCCCGTGATCCCGTGATGCTCCGGTACGTGGAGCAAATGCCGGGGCCGTAGCTGTAGCCATAGCCGAACGGCTGAGCACCGAGAAGTAGAGGCAAAGGCTACCTCCCGGCGACAAACGGGCTGGGTCGGGGCATAGGCAGGGATTATTCGGGGACAAACTAAGTTCAGAGTATGTAAGTGAATGGTAACAATTCGGGATCGATTCGACGACGAGTTTCTGTATGTAACATGACGAAGTGGTAAGTGGGCTGGCAACCTTGGATGAGTGTCGATCTTTTGCGTTCGGGCAGTGTAAATTAGGTATCATCAGTAGCATTCGTGTCTAGAGTGATGATGCCCATAGAAGGATGGAAATATCATGAACTGATAGTGTGTACCATGCAAGCATGTCGGTCCTGGTTTAGCTCAGGGCCGGATTGACGTCGGATTCGCCCAAGGATCATTTCATGGTGGAGAGGGATCGAGCAGTTACAGCAGGGGTTCAGTGGGCTCAGATCATAAGAGGTACGATCTCAGGTGAGGAATCTCGGTGAGATTGAAAAGTTGCAAGGACAACATGAGGCCACTTAGACGTAGAAACAGTGGTACAGAATAGAGTATTGGTGACAGGTTCAAGTCCCCGTTTTTAAAAACGCAATCAGCCAGCCAGCGGATTCAAGGTGCACGCCGAGGGGTCTAGGCAAAGGCCCGATGTAAGATAAGCGGATTATGGCTTTTGGATTTGGCGATGGAATTGACAGATGAGATGAACTGATTTGATGGCATGATATAAGACAAGACGTGTAGCCTCGCATGGGGGAACGAATACAGTCGGTCCGTCGAAGCCCGTGGCCTATCAACGGGCCGACAGAGTCCCCTGTTTTAGGTGAGCTTGAACTGGGCTGTTCACGGTGATGCCTCAACAACTGTCCCCTCACCGTAAGAGGGAAAGGTCAAGGTGAAACAGAGGAAGGTTTTTACGAAATATGCCATTGGTTCATGTGCTGAGATGTGCAGTAGGTCGTGAGTACATTGGCAGTATAGGCAAATCTGGTCACTTTGATATGATTGATGGTTATTCTCTATAACCGCTCTGTCCATCATCAATTCAAAGTATTATTCTTATATCATGCCCACCTTGATAATAAAGGTGACCCCCGCGACTCAACTCCCAAGGAGCAATAGTAACGTAGCCCCGCCACATTGCGTAAAAAGACGCAACGCAACTGTAAAAGCCCGCAGCTAGACTCGAGCGAAGATCACGTACTAGGCCTGATGTAGTGTTACCGTCGTGATAGGTGAAGCTTCTAGCTTTATTAAGGTGACTCCGGTATAAGTGGACAACAGGGACAACGTAAGAAAGAAATTAAGAAGAGAAAGGATTATCATGGAGATAGAATCATATCGAAAGATGATACGTGAACCGAACACGCATAGGAGGATGCTCGAAAGACGCAACCGTACGAGGGGCTCCGTGGTCGGTGAATAAGGCGAACCGAGCTTTTTTCCCCTTCTCAAAACAGGGACGTGCGTGGGCGGCGGCAGCCGTTGATGATGATGTTACTTACCTAGAATAGGTACCGTGAAAGACAGGTAGAGTAAGAGAGATATTATGGATATGGATAATTATGGCGGCAAAAGGGGGAATGCCCATGCAAAATTGATTCGATGACTCAATGGGTGAGTGAGAGATCTCCAAACTCACTCTTAGATCCAATGATTCCAGGTTGACGCACCATGAGATGTAGCCATGCCTAGTCACCGGAGGCTCCGGAAAACATATGATCAGTTCAAGCGACGCACCCATATCAACATAGAATTATATCGAATTGTTAGTTCTAGGGTATGGTATCACGGAGAGTTGCACGGTAGAATACGGTGTGTTGTTCGGCGGCACCTTTCAAAATATGGACGATGGGATCAAGTGAGGTGACACCCCATGGAGGGGTAGAAAAGGTACCTGTGGTTTCGGTGGTGGAAACGCTATACAGGAAGTATATTTCAGGGCATCACCCCACCACGCAGCTCTCGTCACTAGTGGGGACCTTGAGGTTTTTGACGACGAGAGAGGACAATAGTAATTACACGGATTTGTAAGTAGCTAGAGGGTGTCAAAAGATATGGCCATCCAGGCTGAGGGATAGAAAAGAATTAGGTAAAGTACTATCATAATTTTCAACAAACTTGCCTAAATATTTTTACTCCCTAGTCTAAAGCGGTGAACTCTTATGGTAGGTACGGAAAGAGTGAGATTGGCAGTGCCTCAGTCTTTGGAGATCAATCAGATTGTAATGGAATGGATAAGGCTGTAGGTTAGTCATGACGAACTCTAACTGACCACGACGAGTAGAGAAAAGAAAAGGGAAAAAATAGCTCCCACCCTCTCATCCGATATTGAAAGATCCGCTTGCCCCCCATTAGCTATGAGCATGCTAGGCATGATAGATTTAGCAGCAGCACCCCCTGTCCAAGCCCATGTTCTGGGCTGGGCTGGGGGGTGTGCTCGTGGGATGATGAATGATGTGGTGGGTGCCTCTAGAGAATCTGAGACTTAATGGTGATGAGTGAGTGAGTGAATAATCCGACGCCCGGATTTCATATTTGTACTTGAACTGCCTCTCTCCCTCCCCGACTTGACTTCTTCTTTCCTTTTCATTCTCATCCTCAACATCACAACAACTCTCTACTACACACCCTTTCGGTACGTGAATACACAACCACAGCTATCTACCTTGACTACTTGGTAGCTAGCTACCCCTCCATCCTTATCATCATCACCACCATCGTCATCATAACATGATACCCCATCTTGCCTTTTTTGCCTCTACACAGGTCATATCATGGCTACGGATGATTGCTTGCTGGCTCGATCCAACACCATAATTGAACCGATACAATGACACGTCAATGGCTGTGGAGATGGGCGAAACAAGAGATGGACAAGACAGGAGAGAGATCTTTGTTGAGAGCTCAAAGCTCAGGCTCTGGCTCTGGCTCCTTCTTTACTCTTTTTTTTTAGTTTCTGCCCCTCCTTTGCACCGACGTTCCACGTCCCATGCTTCCTCCCTCTCCCCCC